>JBBPBT010001348.1:275580-300695 GCA_037974875.1 Cicer bijugum | reverse complement strand
CGATGACACAAATGAACTTATTGGATGCACACAATTGGATAAAAACCCTAATTGGACAAGAATAAGACTAGGGAGGACGAAAAAGACATAAATGTTCAACAAATGACACAAATGAACTTATTGGATGCACAAGAATGGTTAAAAACCCTATTTGGACAAGAATAAGACTATGGAGGACGAAAATGACCTAACAGTTCATCCAATGACACAAATGAACTTATTGGATGAACAAGATTGGTTAAAAACCCTAATTGGACAGGAATAAGCCTAGAGAGGACGAAAATGACTTAAATGCACGTCCAATGACACAAATGAACCTATTGGACGCACAAGATTGGTTAAAAACCCTAATTGGAAAAGAATATGACTAGGGAAGAAGAAAAAGACCTAAATGTTCATCAAATGACACAAACACACCTATTTGATGCACAAGATTGGTTAAAAACCCTAATTGGACAAGAATAAATCTAGGGAGGACAAAAATGACCTAAATGTACATCCAATGAAACAAACACACCTATTGGATGCACATGATTGGTTAAGAACCCTAATTGGACAAGAATAATCCTGGGGAGGACGAAAATGACCTATGTATACATCCAATGACACAAATGAACTTATTGGACGCACAAGATTCGTTAAAAACCCTAGTAGGACAAGAATAAGCCTAGGGAGGACCAAAATGACCTAAATGATCATCCAATGACACAAATGAACTTATTGGATGCACACAATTGGATAAAAACCATAATTGGACAAGAATAAGACTAGGGAGGACGAAAAAGACATAAATGTTCAACAAATGACACAAATGAACTTATTGGATGCACAAGAATGGTTAAAAACACTAATTGGACAAGAATAAGCCTAGGGAAGACGAAAATGACCAAAATGTTCATCCACTGACACAAAGAGACATATTGAATGCACAAGAATGCTTAAAAACCCTAATTGGACAAGAATAAACCTTGGGAGGACGAAAATGACGTAAATGTACATCCAATGACCCAAGTGAACTTATTGGATGTAAATGATTGGTTAAAAACCCTAATTGGACAAAAATAAGCTTATGGAGGACGAAAATGACCTAAATGTACATCCAATGACACAAATGAACTTATTGGATACACAAGATTGGTTAAAAACCCTAATTGGACAAGAATAAGACTAGGAAAGACGAAAAAGCCCTAAATGTTCATCCAACGACACAAACACACCTATTGGTTGCACAAGATTGGTTAAAAACTCTAACTAGACAAGAATAAGCCTAAGGAGGATTAAAATAACCTAATAGTTCAACCAATGACACAAATGAACTTATTGTATGCACAAGATTGGTTAAAAACCCTAATAGGACAAGTATAAGCCTATGGAGGACCAAAATGACCTAAATGATCATCCAACGACACAAATGAACTTATTGGATGCACAAGATTGGTTAAATACCCTAATTGGACAAGAATAAGCCTTAGGAGGAACAAAATGTCCTAAATGTTCATCAAATGACACAAACACACCTATTGGATGCACAAGATTGGTTAAAAACCCTAATTGGACAAGAATAAATCTAGGGAGGACGAAAATCACCTAAATGTACATCCAATGACACAAGTGAACTTATTGAATGCACATGATTGGTTAAAAACCCTAATTCGACAAGAATAATCATGGGGAGGACGAAAATGACCTAAGTATACATCCAATGACACAAATGAACTTATTGGACGCACAAGATTGGTTAAAAACCCTAATAGGACAAGAATAAGCCTAGGGAGGACCAAAATGACCTAAATAATCATCCAACGACACAAATGAACTTATTGGATGCACAAGATTGGTTAAAAACCCTAATTGGATAGAATAAGCCTTGGGAGGGACAAAATGTCCTAAATGTTCATCAAATGACACAAACACACCTATTAGATGCACAAGATTGGTTAAAAACCCTAATTGGACAAGAATAAGCCTATGGAGGACGAAAATGACATAACAGTTCATCCAATGACACAAACACACCTATTGGATGCACAAGATTGATTAAAAACCCTAATTGGACAAGAATAAGCCTAGGGAGGACGAAAATCACCTAACAGTTCATCCAATGACACAAATGAACTTATTGGACGAACAAGATTGGTTAAAAACCCTAATTGGACAAGAATAAGCGTAGGAAGGATGAAAAAGACCTAAATGGACATCCAATGACACAAATGAACTTGTTGGATGCACAAGATTGGTTAAAAACACTAATTGGATAAGAATAAGACTAGGGAGGACCAAAAAGACTAAAATGTTCATCAAATGAAACAAACACACCTTTTGGATGCACAATACTGGTTAAAAACCCTAATTGGAGAAGAATAAACCTAGGGAGGACGAAATGACATAATTGTACATCCAATGATACAAATGAACTTATTGGAAGCACAAGATTGGTTAAAAACACTAATTGGATAAGAATAAGACTAGGGAGGACCAAAAAGACTAAAATGTTCATCAAATGAAACAAACACACCTTATGGATGCACAATACTGGTTAAAACCCCTAATTGGAGAAGAATAAGCCTAGGGAGGACGGAAATGACCTAAATGTTCATCCAATGACACAAAGACACCTATTGAATGCACAAGAATGCTTAAAAACCCTAATTGGATAAGAATAAACCTAGGGAGGACGAAAATCACCTAAATGTCCATCCAATGACACAAATGAACTTGTTGGATGCACAAGATTGGTTAAAAACCCTAATTGGATAAGAATATGACTAGGGAGGACGAAAAAGACCTAAATGTTCATCCAATGACACAAACACACCTATTGGATGCACAAGATTTGTTAAAAACCCTAATTGGACAAGAATAAGCCTAGGGAGGACGAAAATGACCTAACAATTCATCCAATGACACACATGAACTTATCGGATGAACAAGATTGGTTAAAAACCCTAATTGGACAGGAATAAGCCTAGAGAGGACGAAAATGACCTAAATGTACATCCAATGACACAAATGAACCTATTGGACGCACAAGATTGGTTAAAAACCCTAATTGGAAAAGAATATGACTAGTGAAGAAGAAAAAGACCTAAATGTTCATCAAATGACACAAACACACCTATTCGATGCACAAGATTGGTTAAAAACCTTAATTGGACAAGAATAAATCTAGGGAGGACAAAAATGACCTAAATGTAAATCCAATGAAACAAACACACCTATTGGATGCACATGATTGGTTAAAAACCGTAATTGGACAAGAACAATCCTGGGCAGGACGAAAATGACCTAAGTACACATCCAATGACACAAATGAACTTATTGGACGCATAAGATTCGTTAAAAATCCTAATAGGACAAGAATAAGCCTAGGGAGGACCAAAATGACCTAAATGATCATTCGATGACACAAATGAACTTATTGGATGCACACAATTGGATAAAAACCCTAATTGGACAAGAATAAGACTAGGGAGGACGAAAAAGACATAAATGTTCAACAAATGACACAAATGAACTTATTGGATGCACAAGAATGGTTAAAAACCCTATTTGGACAAGAATAAGACTATGGAGGACGAAAATGACCTAACAGTTCATCCAATGACACAAATGAACTTATTGGATGAACAAGATTGGTTAAAAACCCTAATTGGACAGGAATAAGCCTAGAGAGGACGAAAATGACTTAAATGCACGTCCAATGACACAAATGAACCTATTGGACGCACAAGATTGGTTAAAAACCCTAATTGGAAAAGAATATGACTAGGGAAGAAGAAAAAGACCTAAATGATCATCAAATGACACAAACACACCTATTTGATGCACAAGATTGGTTAAAAACCCTAATTGGACAAGAATAAATCTAGGGAGGACAAAAATGACCTAAATGTACATCCAATGAAACAAACACACCTATTGGATGCACATGATTGGTTAAAAACCCTAATTGGACAAGAATAATCCTGGGGAGGACGAAAATGACCTAAGTATATATCCAATGACACAAATGAACTTATTGGATGCACAAGATTCGTTAAAAACCCTAGTAGGACAAGAATAAGCCTAGGGAGGACCAAAATGACCTAAATGATCATCCAATGACACAAATGAACTTATTGGATGCACACAATTGGATAAAAACCATAATTGGACAAGAATAAGACTAGGGAGGACGAAAAAGACATAAATGTTCAACAAATGACACAAATGAACTTATTGGATGCACAAGAATGGTTAAAAACACTAATTGGACAAGAATAAGCCTAGGGAAGACGAAAATGACCAAAATGTTCATCCACTGACACAAAGAGACATATTGAATGCACAAGAATGCTTAAAAACCCTAATTGGACAAGAATAAACCTTGGGAGGACGAAAATGACGTAAATGTACATCCAATGACCCAAGTGAACTTATTGGATGTAAATGATTGGTTAAAAACCCTAATTGGACAAAAATAAGCTTATGGAGGACGAAAATGACCTAAATGTACATCCAATGACACAAATGAACTTATTGGATACACAAGATTGGTTAAAAACCCTAATTGGACAAGAATAAGACTAGGAAAGACGAAAAAGCCCTAAATGTTCATCCAACGACACAAACACACCTATTGGTTGCACAAGATTGGTTAAAAACTCTAACTAGACAAGAATAAGCCTAAGGAGGATTAAAATAACCTAATAGTTCAACCAATGACACAAATGAACTTATTGTATGCACAAGATTGGTTAAAAACCCTAATAGGACAAGTATAAGCCTATGGAGGACCAAAATGACTTAAATGATCATCCAACGACACAAATGAACTTATTGGATGCACAAGATTGGTTAAATACCCTAATTGGACAAGAATAAGCCTTAGGAGGAACAAAATGTCCTAAATGTTCATCAAATGACACAAACACACCTATTGGATGCACAAGATTGGTTAAAAACCCTAATTGGACAAGAATAAATCTAGGGAGGACGAAAATCACCTAAATGTACATCCAATGACACAAGTGAACTTATTGAATGCACATGATTGGTTAAAAACCCTAATTCGACAAGAATAATCATGGGGAGGACGAAAATGACCTAAGTATACATCCAATGACACAAATGAACTTATTGGACGCACAAGATTGGTTAAAAACCCTAATAGGACAAGAATAAGCCTAGGGAGGACCAAAATGACCTAAATAATCATCCAACGACACAAATGAACTTATTGGATGCACAAGATTGGTTAAAAACCCTAATTGGATAGAATAAGCCTTGGGAGGGACAAAATGTCCTAAATGTTCATCAAATGACACAAACACACCTATTAGATGCACAAGATTGGTTAAAAACCCTAATTGGACAAGAATAAGCCTATGGAGGACGAAAATGACATAACAGTTCATCCAATGACACAAACACACCTATTGGATGCACAAGATTGATTAAAAACCCTAATTGGACAAGAATAAGCCTAGGGAGGACGAAAATCACCTAACAGTTCATCCAATGACACAAATGAACTTATTGGACGAACAAGATTGGTTAAAAACCCTAATCGGACAAGAATAAGCGTAGGAAGGATGAAAAAGACCTAAATGGACATCCAATGACACAAATGAACTTGTTGTATGCACAAGATTGGTTAAAAACACTAATTGGATAAGAATAAGACTAGGGAGGACCAAAAAGACTAAAATGTTCATCAAATGAAACAAACACACCTTTTGGATGCACAATACTGGTTAAAAACCCTAATTGGAGAAGAATAAACCTAGGGAGGACGAAATGACATAATTGTACATCCAATGATACAAATGAACTTATTGGAAGCACAAGATTGGTTAAAAACACTAATTGGATAAGAATAAGACTAGGGAGGACCAAAAAGACTAAAATGTTCATCAAATGAAACAAACACACCTTATGGATGCACAATACTGGTTAAAACCCCTAATTGGAGAAGAATAAGCCTAGGGAGGACGGAAATGACCTAAATGTTCATCCAATGACACAAAGACACCTATTGAATGCACAAGAATGCTTAAAAACCCTAATTGGATAAGAATAAACCTAGGGAGGACGAAAATCACCTAAATGTCCATCCAATGACACAAATGAACTTGTTGGATGCACAAGATTGGTTAAAAACCCTAATTGGACAAGAATATGACTAGGGAGGACGAAAAAGACCTAAATGTTCATCCAATGACACAAACACACCTATTGGATGCACAAGATTTGTTAAAAACCCTAATTGGACAAGAATAAGCCTAGGGAGGACGAAAATGACCTAACAATTCATCCAATGACACAGATGAACTTATCGGATGAACAAGATTGGTTAAAAACCCTAATTGGACAGGAATAAGCCTAGAGAGGACGAAAATGACCTAAATGTACATCCAATGACACAAATAAACCTATTGGACGCACAAGATTGGTTAAAAACCCTAATTGGAAAAGAATATGACTAGTGAAGAAGAAAAAGACCTAAATGTTCATCAAATGACACAAACACACCTATTCGATGCACAAGATTGGTTAAAAACCTTAATTGGACAAGAATAAATCTAGGGAGGACAAAAATGACCTAAATGTACATCCAATGAAACAAACACACCTATTGGATGCACATGATTGGTTAAAAACCGTAATTGGACAAGAACAATCCTGGGGAGGACGAAAATGACCTAAGTACACATCCAATGACACAAATGAACTTATTGGACGCATAAGATTCGTTAAAAACCCTAATAGGACAAGAATAAGCCTAGGGAGGACCAAAATGACCTAAATGATCATCCGATGACACAAATGAACCTATTGGATGCACACAATTGGATAAAAACCCTAATTGGACAAGAATAAGACTAGGGAGGACGAAAAAGACATAAATGTTCAACAAATGACACAAATGAACTTATTGGATGCACAAGAATGGTTAAAAACACTAATTGGACAAGAATAAGCCTAGGGAGGACGAAAATGACCGAAATGTTCGTCCGCTGACACAAAGAGACATATTGAATGCACAAGAATGCTTAAAAACCCTAATTGGACAAGAATAAACCTAGGGAGGACGAAAATGACGTAAATGTACATCCAATGACCCAAGTGAACTTATTGGATGTAAATGATTGGTTAAAAACCCTAATTGGACAAAAATAAGCTTATGGAGGACGAAAATGACCTAAATGTACATCCAATAAGTTCATTTGTGTCATTTGTGACACAAATGAACTTATTGCATGCACAAGATTGGTTAAAAACCCTAATTGGACAAGAATAAGATTAGGGAGGACGAAAAAGCCCTAAATGTTCATCCAATGACACAAACACACCTATTTGATGCACAAGATTGGTTAAAAACTCTAACTAGTCAAGAATAAGCCTAAGGAGGATGAAAATAACCTAATAGTTCAACCAATGACACAAATGAACTTATTGTATGCACAAGATTGGTTAAAAACCCTAATAGGACAAGAATAATCCTATGGAGGACCAAAATGACCTAAATGATCATCCAACGACACAAATGAACTTATTGGATGCACGAGATTGGTTAAAAACCCTAATTGGACAAGAATAAGCCTTGGGAGGAACAAAATGTCCTAAATGTTCATCAAATGACACAAACACACCTATTGGATGCACAAGATTGGTTAAAAACCCTAATTGGACAAGAATAAATCTAGGAAGGACAAAAATCACCTAAATGTACATCCAATGACACAAGTGAACTTATTGAATGCACATGATTGGTTAAAAACCCTAATTGGACAAGAATAATCCTGGGGAGGACGAAAATGACCTAAGTATACATCCAATGACACAAATGAACTTATTGGACGCAGAAGATTGGTTAAAAACCCTAATAGGACAAGAATAAGCCTAGGGAGGACCAAAATGACCTAAATAATCATCCAACGACACAAATGAACTTATTGGATGCACAAGATTGGTTAAAAACCCTAATTGGATAAGAATAAGCCTTGGGAGGGACAAAATGTCCTAAATGTTCAACAAATGACACAAACACACCTATTGGATGCACAAGATTGGTTAAAAACCCTAATAGGACAAGAATAAGCCTATGGAGGTTGAAAATGACCTAACAGTTCATCCAATGACACAAACACACCTATTGGATGCACAAGATTGGTTAAAAACCCTAATTGGACAAGAATAAGCCTAGGGAGGACGCAAATGACCTAACAGTTCATCCAATGATACAAATGAACTTATTGGACGAACAAGATTGGTTAAAAACCGTAATTGGACAAGAATAAGCGTAGCAAGGATGAAAAAGACCTAAATCGACATCCAATGACACAAATGAACTTGTTGGACGCATAAGATTGGTTAAAAACCCTAATAGGACAAGAATAATCCTACGGAGGACCAAATTGACCTAAATGATCATCCTACGACACAAATGAACTTATTGGACGCCCAAGATTGGATAAATACCCTAATTGGACAAGAACAAGACTAGGGACGACGAAAATGACCTAAATGTTTATCAAATGACACAAACACACCTATTGGAAGCACAAGATTGGTTAAAAACCCTAATTGGAGAAGAATAAACCTAGGGAGGACGAAATGACCTAAATGTACATCCAATGATACAAATGAACTTATTGGATGCACAAGATTGGTTAAAAACACTAATTAGATAAGAATAAGACTAGGGAGGACCAAAAAGACTAAAATGTTCATCAAATGAAACAAACACACCTTTTGGATGCACAATACTGGTTAAAAACCCTAATTGGAGAAGAATAAGCGTAGGGAGGACGGAAATGACCTAAATGTTCATCCAATGACACAAAGACACCTATTGAATGCACAAGAATGCTTAAAAACCCTAATTGGATAAGAATAAACCTAGGGAGGACGAAAATCACCTAAATGTCCATCCTACGACACAAATGAACTTGTTGGACGCCCAAGATTGGTTAAAAACCCTAATTGGACAAGAACAAGACTAGGGACGACGAAAATGACCTAAATGTTTATCAAATGACACAAACACACCTATTGGAAGCACAAGATTGGTTAAAAACCCTAATTGGAGAAGAATAAACCTAGGGAGGACGAAATGACCTAAATGTACATCCAATGATACAAATGAACTTATTGGATGCACAAGATTGGTTAAAAACACTAATTAGATAAGAATAAGACTAGGGAGGACCAAAAAGACTAAAATGTTCATCAAATGAAACAAACACACCTTTTGGATGCACAATACTGGTTAAAAACCCTAATTGGAGAAGAATAAGCGTAGGGAGGACGGAAATGACCTAAATGTTCATCCAATGACACAAAGACACCTATTGAATGCACAAGAATGCTTAAAAACCCTAATTGGACAGGAATAAGCATAGGGAGGACGAAAATGACCTAAATATACATCCAATGACACAAATGAACCTATTGGACGCACAAGATTGGTTAAAAACCCTAATTGGAAAAGAATATGACTAGGGCAGAAGAAAAAGACCTAAATGTACATCCAATGAAACAAACACACCTATTGGATGCACATGATTGGTTAAAAACCCTAATTGGACAAGAACATTCCTGGGGAGGACGATAATGACCTAAATATACATCCAATGACACAAATGAACTTTTTGGACGCACAAGATTCGTTAAAAACCCTAATAGGACAAGAATAAGCCTACGGAGGACCAAAATGACCTAAATGATCATCCAATGACACAAATGAACTTATTGGATGCACACAATTGGATAAAAACCCTAATTGGACAAGAATAAGACTAGGGAGGACGAAAATGACATAAATGTTCAACAAATGACACAAATGAACATATTGGATGCACAAGAATGGTTAAAAACACTAATTGGACAAGAATAAGCCTAGGGAGGAGGAAAATGACCGAAATGTTCTTCCACTGACACAAAGAGACATATTGAATGCACAAGAATGCTTAAAAACCCTAATTGGACAAGAATAAACCTAGGGAGGACGAAAATGACGTAAATGTACATCCAACGACCCAAGTGAACTTATTGGATGTAAATGATTGGTTAAAAACCCTAATTGGACAAAAATAAGCATATGGAGGACGAAAATGACCTAAATGTACATCCAATGACACAAATGAACTTATTGGATGCACAAGATTGGTTAAAAACCCTAATTGGACAAGAATAAGATTAGGGAGGACGAAAAAGCCCTAAATGTTCATCCAATGACACAAACACACCTATTTGATGCACAAGATTGGTTAAAAACTCTAACTAGACAAGAATAAGCCTAAGGAGGATGAAAATAACCTAATAGTTCAACGAATGACACAAATGAACTTATTGTATGCACAAGATTGGTTAAAAACCCTAATAGGACAAGAATAATCCTATGGAGGACCAAAATGACCTAAATGATCATCCAACGACACAAATGAACTTATTGGACGCACGAGATTGGTTAAAAACCCTAATTGGACAAGAATAAGCCTTGGGAGGAACAAAATGTCCTAAATGTTCATCAAATGACACAAACACACCTATTGCATGCACAAGATTGGTTAAAAACCCTAATTGGACAAGAATAAATCTAGGAAGGACGGAAATCACCTAAATGTACATCCAATGACACAAGTGAACTTATTGAATGCACATGATTGGTTAAAAACCCTAATTGGACAAGAATAATCCTGGGGAGGACAAAAATGACCTAAGTATACATCCAATGACACAAATGAACTTATTGGACGCACAAGATTGGTTAAAAACCCTAATAGGACAAAAATAAGCCTAGGGAGGACCAAAATGACCTAAATAATCATCCAACGACATAAATGAACTTATTGGATGCACAAGATTGGTTAAAAACCCTTATTGGATAAGAATAAGCCTTGGGAGGGACAAAATGTCCTAAATGTTTATCAAATGACACAAACACACCTATTGGATGCACAAGATTGGTTAAAAACCCTAATTGGACAAGAATAAGCCTATGGAGGATGAAAATGACCTAACAGTTCATCCAATGACACAAACACACCTATTAGATGCACAAGATTGGTTAAAAACCCTAATTGGACAAGAATAAGCCTAGGGAGGACGCAAATGACCTAACAGTTCATCCAATGACACAAATGAACTTATTGGACGAACAAGATTGGTTAAAAACCGTAATTGGACAAGAATAAGCGTAGCAAGGATGAAAAAGACCTAAATGGACAACCAATGACACAAATGAACTTGCTGGACGCATAAGATTGGTTAAAAATCCTAATAGGACAAGAATAATCCTAGGGAGGACCAAATTGACCTAAATGATCATCCTATGACACAAATGAACTTATTGGATGCACAAGATTGGTTAAAACACCTAATTGGACAAGAATATGACTAGGGAGGACGAAAATGACCTAAATGTTCATCCAATGACACAGACACACCTATTGGATGCACAAGATTGGTTAAAAACCCCAACGTGACAAGAATAAGCCTATGGAGGATGAATATAACCTAATAGTTCATCCAATGACACAAATGAACTTATTGTATGCACAAGACTGGTTAAAAACACTAATAGGACAAGAATAAGCCTAGGGAGGACCAAAATGACCTAAATTATCATCCAATGACACAAATGAACTTATTGGATGCACAAGATTGGTAAAAAAACCCTATTTGGACAAGAATAAGCCTTGGGAGAAACAAAATGTAACAAATGTTCATCAAATGACACAAACACACCTATTGGATGCACAAGATTGGTTAAAAACCCTAATTGGACAAGAATAAGCCTATGGAAGACGAAAATGACATAACAGTTCATCCAATGACAGAAACACACCTATTGGATGCACAAGATTGATTAAACACCCTAATTGGACAAGAATAAGCCTAGGGAGGACGAAAATCACCTAACAGTTCATCCAATGACACAAATGAACTTATTGGACGAACAAGATTGGTTAAAAACCTTAATTGGACAAGAATAAGCGTAGCAAGGATGAAAAAGACTTAAATTGACATCCAATGACACAAATTAACTTGTTGGATGCACAAGATTGGTTAAAAACACTAATTGGATAAGAATAAGACTAGGGAGGACCAAAAAGACTAAAATGTTCATCAAATGAAACAAACACACCTTTTGGATGCACAATACTGGTTAAAAACCCTAATTGGAGAAGAATAAGCCTAGGGAGGACGAAAATGACCTAAATGTTCATCCAATGACACAAAGACACCTATTGAATGCACAAGAATGCTTAAAAACCCTAATTGGATAAGAATAAACCTAGGGAGGACGAAAATCACCTAAATGTCCATCCAATGACACAAATGAACTTATTGGATGCACAAGATTGGTTAAAAACCATACTTGGAGAAGAATATGACTAGGGAGGATGAAAAAGACCTAAATATTCATCCAATGACACAAACACACCTATTGGATGCACAAGATTTGTTAAAAACCCTAATTGGACAAGAAGAAACCTAGGGAGGACGAAAATGACCTAACAATTCATCCAATGACACAAATGAACTTATTGGATGAACAAGATTGGTTAAAAACCCTAATTGGACAGGAATAAGCATAGGGAGGAGGAAAATGACCTAAATGTACATCCAATGACACAAATGAACCTATTGGACGCACAAGATTGGTTAAAAACCCTAATTGGAAAAGAATATGACTAGGGCAGAAGAAAAAGACCTAAATGTTCATCAAATGACACAAACACACCTATTTGATGCACAAGATTGGTTAAAAACCCTAATTGGACAAGAATAAATCTAGGGAGGGCAAAAATGACCTAAATGTACATCCAATGAAACAAACACACCTATTGGATGCACATGATTGGTTAAAAACCCTAATTGGACAAGAACATTCTTGGGGAGGACGAAAATGACCTAAGTATACATCCAATGACACAAATGAACTTTTTGGACGCACAAGATTCGTTAAAAAACCCTAATAGGACAAGAATAAGCCTAAGGAGGACCAAAATGACCTAAATGATCATCCAATGACACAAATGAACTTATTGGATGCACACAATTGGATAAAAACCCTAATTGGACAAGAATAAGACTAGGGAGGACGAAAAAGACATAAATGTTCAACAAATGACACAAATGAACATATTGGATGCACAAGAATGGTTAAAAGCACTAGTTGGACAAGAATAAGCCTAGGGAGGAGGAAAATGACCGAAATGTTCATCCACTGACACAAAGAGACATATTGAATGCACAAGAATGCTTAAAAACCCTAATTGGACAAGAATAAACCTAGGGAGGACGAAAATGACGTAAATGTACACCCAACGACCCAAGTGAACTTATTGGATGTAAAAGATTGGTTAAAAACCCTAATTGGACAAAAATAAGCTTATGGAGGACGAAAATGACCTAAATGTACATCCAATGACACAAATGAACTTATTGGATGCACAAGATTGGTTAAAAACCATAATTGGACAAGAATAAGATTAAGGAGGACGAAAAAGCCCTAAATGTTCATCCAATGACACAAACACACCTATTTGATGCACAAGATTGGTTAAAAACTCTAACTAGACAATAATAAGCCTAAGGAGGATGAAAATAACCTAATAGTTCAACCAATGACACAAATGAACTTATTGTATGCACAAGATTGCTTAAAAACCCTAATAGGACAAGAATAATCCTATGGAGGACCAAAATGACCTAAATGATCATCCAACGACACAAATGAACTTATTGGATGCACGAGATTGGTTAAAAACCCTAATTGGACAAGAATAAGCCTTGGGAGGAACAAAATGTCCTAAATGTTCATCAAATGACACAAACACACCTATTGGATGCACAAGATTGGTTAAAAACCATAATTGGACATGAATAAGCCTATGGAGGATGAAAATGACCTAACAGTTCATCCAATGACACAAACACACCTATTGGATGCACAAGATTGGTTAAAAACGCTAATTGGACAAGAATAAGCCTAGGGAGGACGCAAATGACCTAACAGTTCATCCAATGACACAAATGAACTTATTGGACGAACAAGATTGGTTAAAAACCGTAATTGGACAAGAATAAGCGTAGCAAGGATGAAAAAGACCTAAATGGACATCCAATGACACAAATGAACTTGTTGGACGCATAAGATTGGTTAAAAATCCTAATAGGACAAGAATAATCCTAGGGAGGACCAAATTGACCTAAATGATCATCCTATGACACAAATGAACTTATTGGATGCCCAAGATTGGATAAAAACCCTAATTGGACAAGAACAAGACTAGGGACGACGAAAATGACCTAAATGTTTATCAAATGACACAAACACACCTATTGGATGCACAAGATTGGTTAAAAACCCTAATTGGAGAAGAATAAACCTAGGGAGGACGAAATGACCTAAATGTACATCCAATGATACAAATGAACTTATTGGATGCACAAGATTGGTTAAAAACACTAATTGGATAAGAATAAGACTAGGGAGGACCAAAAAGACTAAAATGTTCATCAAATGAAACAAGCACACCTTTTGGATGCACAATACTGGTTAAAAACCCTAATTGGAGAAGAATAAGCCTAGGGAGCACGAAAATGACATAAATGTTCATCCAATGACACAAAGACACCTATTGAATGCACAAGAATGCTTAAAAATCCTAATTGGATAAGAATAAACCTAGGGAGGACGAAAATCACCTAAATGTCCATCCAATGACACAAATGAACTTATTGGATGCACAAGATTGGTTAAAACACCTAATTGGACAAGAATATGACTAGGGAGGACGAAAAAGACCTAAATGTTCATCCAATGACACAAACACACCTATTGGATGCACAAGATTGGTTAAAAACCCCAACGTGACAAGAATAAGCCTAAGGAGGATGAATGTAACCTAATAGTTCATCCAATGACACAAATGAACTTATTGTATGCACAAGATTGGTTAAAAACACTAATAGGACAAGAATAAGCCTAGGGAGGACCAAAATGACCTAAATTATCATCCAATGACACAAATGAACTTATTGGATGCACAAGATTGGTAAAAAACCCTATTTGGACAAGAATAAGCCTTGGGAGAAACAAAATGTACTAAATGTTCATCAAATGACACAAACACACCTATTGGATGCACAAGATTGGTTAAAACCCCTAATTGGACAAGAATAAGCCTATGGAGGACGAAAATGACATAACAGTTCATCCAATGACAGAAACACACCTATTGGATGCACAAGATTAATTAAACACCCTAATTGGACAAGAATAAGCCTAGGGAGGACGAAAATCACCTAACATTTCATCCAATGACACAAATGAACTTATTGGACGAACAAGATTGGTTAAAAACCCTAATTGGACAAGAATAAGCGTAGCAAGGATGAAAAAGACCTAAATGGACATCCAATGACACAAATGAACTTGTTGGATGCACAAGATTGGTTAAAAACACTAATTGGATAAGAATAAGACTAGGGAGGACCAAAAAGACTAAAATGTTCATCAAATGAAAC
The DNA here is from genome assembly GCA_037974875.1 of Cicer bijugum. Classification (NCBI taxonomy): domain Eukaryota; kingdom Viridiplantae; phylum Streptophyta; class Magnoliopsida; order Fabales; family Fabaceae; genus Cicer; species Cicer bijugum. The sequence goes on along the minus strand of JBBPBT010001348.1, from coordinate 285,170 downwards.
AAACACACCTTTTGGATGCACAATACTGGTTAAAAACCCTAATTGGAGAAGAATAAGCCTAGGGAGGACGAAAATGACCTAAATGTTCATCCAATGAAACAAAGACACCTATTGAATGCACAAGAATGCTTAAAAACCCTAATTGGATAAGAATAAACCTAGGGAGGACGAAAATCACCTAAATGTCCATCCAATGACACAAATGAACTTATTGGATGCACAAGATTGGTTAAAAACCATACTTGGACAAGAATATGACTAGGGAGGATGAAAAAGACCTAAATATTCATCCAATGACACAAACACACCTATTGGATGCACAAGATTTGTTAAAAACCTAATTGGACAAGAATAAACCTAGGGAGGACGAAAATGACCTAACAATTCATCCAATGACACAAATGAACTTATTGAATGAGCAAGATTGGTTAAAAACCCTAATTGGACAGCAATAAGCCTAGGGAGGACGAAAATGACCTAAATGTACATCCAATGACACAAATGAACCTATTGGACGCACAAGATTGGTTAAATACCCTAATTGGAAAAGAATATGACTAGGGAAGAAGAAAAAGACCTAAATGTTCATCAAATGACACAAACACACCTATTTGATGCACAAGATTGGTTAAAAACCCTAATTGGACAAGAATAAATCTTGGGAGGACAAAAATGACCTAAATGTACATCCAATGAAACAAACACACCTATTGGATGCACATGATTGGTTAAAAACCCTAATTGGACAAGAACAATCCTGGGGAGGACGAAAATCACCTAAGTATACATCCTATGACACAAATGAACTTATTGGACGCACAAGATTCGTTAAAAACCCTAATAGGACAAGAATAAGCCTAGGGAGGACCAAAATGACCTAAATAATCATCCAACGACACAAATGAACTTATTGGATGCACAAGATTGGTTAAAAACCCTAATAGGACAAGAATAAGCCTAGGGAGGACCAAAATGACCTAAATAATCATCCAACGACACAAATGAACTTATTGGATGCACAAGATTGGTTAAAACCCCTATTTGGATAAGAATAAGCCTTGGGAGGGACAAAATGTCCTAAATGTTCATCAAATGACACAAACACACCTATTGGATGCACAAGATTGGTTAAAAACCATAATTGGACAAGAATAAGCCTATGGAGGATGAAATTGACCTAACAGTTCATCCAATGAAACAAACACACCTATTAGATGCACATGATTGGTTAAAAACCCTAATTGGACAAGAACATTCCTGGGGAGGACGAAAATGACCTAAGTATACATCCAATGACACAAATGAACTTTTTGGACGCACAAGATTCGTTAAAAATCCTAATAGGACAAGAATAAGCCTAAGGAGGACCAAAATGACCTAAATGATCATCCAATGACACAAATGAACTTATTGGATGCACACAATTGGATAAAAACCCTAATTGGACAAGAATAAGACTAGGGAGGACGAAAAAGACATAAATGTTCAACAAATGACACAAATGAACATATTGGATGCACAAGAATGGTTAAAAACACTAATTGGACAAGAATAAGCCTAGGGAGGAGGAAAATGACCGAAATGTTCATCCACTGACACAAAGAGACATATTGAATGCACAAGAATGCTTAAAAACCCTAATTGGACAAGAATAAACCTAGGGAGGACGAAAATGACGTCAATGTACATCCAATGACCCAAGTGAACTTATTGGATGTAAATGATTGGTTAAAAACCCTAATTGGACAAAAATAAGCTTATGGAGGACGAAAATGACCTAAATGTACATCCAATGACACAAATGAACTTATTGGACGCACAAGATTGGTTAAAAATCCTAATTGGACAAGAATAAGATTAGGGAGGACGAAAAAGCCCTAAATGTTCATCCAATGACACAAACACACCTATTTGATGCACAAGATTGGTTAAAAACTCTAACTAGACAAGAATAAGCCTAAGGAGGATGAAAATAACCTAATAGTTCAACCAATGACACAAATGAACTTATTGTATGCACAAGATTGGTTAAAAACCCTAATAGGACAAGAATAATCCTATGGAGGACCAAAATGACCAAAATGATCATCCAACGACACAAATGAACTTATTGGATGCACGAGATTGGTTAAAAACCGTAATTGGACAAGAATAAGCCTTGGGAGGAACAAAATGTCCTAAATGTTCATCAAATGACACAAACACACCTATTGGATGCACAAGATTGGTTAAAAACCCTAATTGGACAAGAATAAATCTAGGAAGGACGAAAATCACCTAAATGTACATCAAATGACACAAGTGAACTTATTGAATGCACATGATTGGTTAAAAACCCTAATTGGACAAGAATAATCCTGGGGAGGACGAAAATGACCTAAATATACATCCAATGACACAAATGAACTTATTGGACGCACAAGATTGGTTAAAAACCCTAATAGGACAAGAATAAGCCTAGGGAGGACCAAAATGACCTAAATAATCATCCAACGACACAAATGAACTTATTGGATGCACAAGATTGGTTAAAAACCCTAATTGGATAAGAATAAGCCTTGGGAGGGACAAAATGTCCTAAATGTTCATCAAATGACACAAACACACCTATTGGATGCACAAGATTGGTTAAAAACCCTAATTGGACAAGAATAAGCCTGTGGAGGATGTAAATGACCTAACAGTTCATCCAATGACACAAACACACCTATTGGATGCACAAGATTGGTTAAAAACCCTAATTGGACAAGAATAAGCCAAGGGAGGACGCAAATGACCTAACAGTTCATCCAATGACACAAATGAACTTATTGGACGAACAAGATTGGTTAAAAACCGTAATTGGACAAGAATAAGCGTAGCAAGGATGAAAAAGACCTAAATGGACATCCAATGACACAAATGAACTTGCTGGACGCATAAGATTGGTTAAAAATCCTAATAGGACAAGAATAATCCTAGGGAGGACCAAATTGACCTAAATGATCATCCTATGACACAAATGAACTTATTGGATGCCCAAGATTGGATAAAAACCCTAATTGGACAAGAACAAGACTAGGGACGACGAAAATGACCTAAATGTTTATCAAATGACACAAACACACCTATTGGATGCACAAGATTGGTTAAAAACCCTAACTGGAGAAGAATAAACCTAGGGAGGACGAAATGACCTAAATGTACATCCAATGATACAAATGAACTTATTGGATGCACAAGATTGGTTAAAAACACTAATTGGATAAGAATAAGACTAGGGAGGACCAAAAAGGCTAAAATGTTCATCAAATGAAACAAACACACCTTTTGGATGCACAATACTGGTTAAAAACCCTAATTGAAGTAGAATAAGCCTAGGGAGGACGAAAATGACCTAAATGTTCATCCAATGACACAAAGACACCTATTGAATGCACAAGAATGCTTAAAAATCCTAATTGGATAAGAATAAACCTAGGGAGGACGAAAATCACCTAAATGTCCATCCAATGACACAAATGAACTTATTGGATGCACAAGATTGGTTAAAACACCTAATTGGACAAGAATATGACTAGGGAGGACGAAAAAGACCTAAATGTTCATCCAATGACAGAGACACACCTATTGGATGCACAAGATTGGTTAAAAACCCCAACGTGACAAGAATAAGCCTAAGGAGGATGAATATAACCTAATAGTTCATCCAATGACACAAATGAACTTATTGTATGCACAAGATTGGTTAAAAACACTAATAGGACAAGAATAAGCCTAGGGAGGACTAAAATGACCTAAATTATCATCCAATGACACAAATGAACTTATTGGATGCACAAGATTGGTAAAAAACCCTATTTGGACAAGAATAAGCCTTGGGAGAAACAAAATGTACTAAATGTTCATCAATGAAACAAACACACCTATTGGATGCTCATGATTGGTTAAAAACCATAATTGGACAAGAACAATCCTGGGGAGGACGAAAATGACCTAAGTATACATCCAATGACACAAATGAAGTTATTGGACGGACAAGATTCGTTAAAAACCCTAATAGGACAAGAATAAGCCTAGGGAGGACCAAAATGACCTAAATGATCATCCAATGACACAAATGTGTTGGAAAGCTATGACTTCTTTTTGATTAGTAACAAGAGAATTAAGATCAACTCCAACTAGTTAGACATAATTCCCATATCAATTATGCAACAATCATACAATTTACACACACAGCGGAAACTTAAAATCACATACAAGATTATTCAAGGAGCATACAAAAATAAGCAATTAAACAATGCTGAATATTAAAGAGAAGTGATAGGAAAGATTGCACCAAGATTTATCATGGTTCATCCGTTGATCCAACAGCCTACATCCAGTCCTGTAATCATAATCATGATTCCAGCCTTTTTCACTATAGAAAGAATTCGAGTACTTTTACAGATTTTCCAGTCTTCTACACGACCTATCAATCTAACTCCCTTCACTTCTATCTTGTCACCCCTTTGATCCTTTTAGTTTATCCCCAAACTCACACAAGATCAAAGTAGACTTCCTCTTGATGATGCCACACCAACAAGGATAGCCACCAGTTTCTAAATTGGATTTGTTACAGCATCAATTACATAGAATTGTCTTTGTCACGAACAAAGAAAAGTAGTATCAAGAAATGTGTTCAATCACTCTAGCACCACACAAAAGATTTGATTTGCCAATGAATATTTTTGTGTGTTGGAAAACTTTTCTTTCAAAGTGTTTTCATAGATATGCAAGATTGAGAGCAAGAGATTCTGAAAAGATGTGAAAAGTTTTTATGCAAGAGTTATGCATGTTGTTCTTCAAGTTATTTTAAAAAGATTTGAAGCATCATATATATATTCAAGGAAAACACCAGGACAATCGATTGCCCAATCGAGTTTGTAAGGATACAATCGATTGCTGCATCGAGTGTCGTATTTTCTGTGTTTTTGGAATCTTGAATTATATAGGCTTCACTTGATTGGTCAATCGATTGATCAAGTTTCTGAATCAGACCTGATGCTATGAAAACCTTTCAATCGAGTGAGCAATCGATTTGGCCAAAACTGGGTGCTCACTGTGATTTGAAATATAGCATCAATCGATTGGTCAATCGATTGTCGTGATCAAAGTGATTCAGACCTGATGCCATAATTTCCTTTCAATCGAGTGAGCAATCGAGTTGTTCAAAACTGGGTGCTCACTGTGATTTGAAATATTGCATCAATCGATTGGTCAATCGAGTATCGTGGTCAAAGTGACTCAGATACTGCAGACAATCAAGTTGCCAATCGAGTGGACAATCGAGTGGTCAATCGAGTGGGCACAGACTGAGTGCTCTCTGTATCTTGAACTTCAGCCTCAATCGAATTGTCAATCTATTGTGCAATCGACTGGACAATCGAGTGATCTTGTTACAGACCTCAGTTGTTTACGACAGTTTATGTGCCATTCGATTGATAACCCATTCAATCGATTGTTCAATCATGTGTTTTCAGAGTTAAGTTTCATAACACATGAATGAATGACAAAAGTTTATTGGCATGTCTTGTGTAACACTCTAGTGATTGTTTACTTAACTTGATACCTAGACACCTAATACAACTATACACAAATTGCATCTTCCTCAAGTGCATCCTCCAACTATGGTTGATTCCTTGAGTTGCAAACTATTGTTCCAAGTGTTGTGGTGTCTTCATGTATGCCTGAAATGTTTCTTGATTCAAAACATTAGATAAAGCAAATATTTCATGTGCACTTGTATGTTTGGGACATAAATCAAAACTAGATCAGGGAAGCTTATGGCTTACAAAATGAACTTATTGGATGCACACAATTGGATAAAAACCCTAATTGGACAATAATAAGACAAGGGAGGACGAAAAAGACATAAATGTTCAACAAATGACACAAATGAACTTATTGGATGCACAAGAATGCTTAAAAACACTAACTGGACAAGAATAAGCCTAGGGAGGACGAAAATGACGGAAATGTTCATCCACTGACACAAAGAGACATATTGAATGCACAAGAATGCTTAAAAACCCTAATTGGACAAGAATAAACCTAGGGAGGACGAAAATGACGTAAATGTACATCCAATGACCCAAGTGAACTTATTGGATGAAAATTATTGGTTAAAAACCCTAATTGGACAAAAATAAGCTTATGGAGGACGAAAATGACCTAAATGTACATCCAATGACACAAATGAACTTATTGGATGCACAAGATTGGTTAAAAACCCTAATTGGACAAGAATAAGACCAGGGAGGACGAAAAAGCCCTAAATGTTCATCCAATGACACAAACACACCTATTGGATGCACAAGATTGGTTAAAAACTCTAACTAGACAAGAATAAGCCTAAGGAGGATGAAAATAACCTAATAGTTCAACCAATGACACAAATGAACTTATTGTATACACAAGATTGGTTAAAAACCCTAATAGGACAAGAATAAGCCTATGGAGGACCAAAATGACCTAAATGATCATCCAACGACACAAATGAACTTATTGGATGCATAAGATTGGTTAAACACCCTAATTGGACAAGAATAAGCCTTGGGAGGAACAAAATGTCCTAAATGTTCATCAAATGACACAAACACACCTATTGGATGCACAAGATTCGTTAAAAACCCTAATTGGACAAGAATAAATCTAGGGAGGACGAAAATCACCTAAATGTACATCCAATGACACAAGTGAACTTATTGAATGCACATGATTGGTTAAAAACCCTAATTGGACAAGAATAATCCTGGGGAGGACGAAAATGACCTAAGTATACATCCAATGACACAAATGAACTTATTGGACGCACAAGATTTGTTAAAAACCCTAATATGACAAGAATAAGCCTAGGGAGGACCAAAATGACCTAAATAATCATCCAACGACACAAATGAACTTATTGGATGCACAAGATTGGTTAAAAACCCTAATTGGATAAGAATAAGCCTTGGGAGGGACAAAATGTCTTAAATGTTCATCAAATGGCACAAACACACCTATTGGATGCACAAGATTGGTTAAAAACCCTAATTGGACAAGAATAAGCCTATGGAGGATGAAAATGACCTAACAGTTCATCCAATGACACAAACACACCTATTGGATGCATAATATTGTTAAAAACCGTAATTGGACAAGAATAAGCTTAGGGAGGACCAAAATGACCTAACAGTTCATCCAATGACACAAATGAACGTATTGGACGAACAAGATTGGTTAAATACCTTAATTGGACAAGAATAAGCGTAGCAAGGATGAAAAAGACCTAAATTGACATCCAATGACACAAATGAACTTGTTGGACGCATAAGATTGGTTAAAAACCCTAATAGGACAAGAATAATCCTAGGGAAGACCAAATTGACCTAAATGATCATCCTATGACACAAATGAACTTATTGGATGCCCAAGATTGGATAAAAACCCTAATTGCACAAGAACAAGACTAGGGACGACGAAAATGACCTAAATGTTTATCAAATGACACTAACACACCTATTGGATGCACAAGATTGGTTAAAAACCCTAATTGGAGAAGAATAAACCTAGGGAGGACGAAATGACCAAAATATACATCCAATGATACAAATGAACTTATTGGATGGACAAGATTGGTTAAAAACACTAATTGGACAAGAATAAGACTAGGGAGGACCAAAAAGACTAAAATGTTCATCAAATGAAACAAACACACCTTTTGGATGCACAATACTGGTTAAAAACCCTAATTGGAGAAGAATAAGCCTAGGGAGGACGAAAATGACCTAAATGTTCATCCAATGACACAAAGACACCTATTGAATGCACAAGAATGCTTAAAAACCCAAATTGGATAAGAATAAACCTAGGGAGGACGAAAATTACCTAAATGTCCATCCAATGACACAAATGAACTTATTGGATGCACAAGATTGGTTAAAACCCCTAATTGGACAAGAATATGACTAGGGAGGACGAAAAAGACCTAAATGTTCATCCAATGACACAAACACACCTATTGGATGCACAAGATTGGTTAAAAACCCTAACGTGACAAGAATAAGCCTAAGGAGGATGAATATAACCTAATAGTTCATCCAATGACACAAATGAACTTATTGTATGCACAAGATTGGTTAAAAACACTAATAGGACAAGAATAAGCCTAGGGAAGACCAAAATGACTTAAATGATCATCCAATGACACAAATGAACTTATTGGATGCACAAGATTGGTTAAAAACCCTATTTGGACAAGAATAAGCCTTGGGAGAAACAAAATGTACTAAATGTTCATCAAATGACACAAACACACCTATTGGATGCACAAGATTGGTTAAAAACCCTAATTGGACAAGAACAATCATGGGGAGGACGAAAATGACCTAAGTATACATCCAATGACACAAATGAACTTATTGGACGCACAAGATTCGTTAAAAACCCTAATAAGACAAGAATAAGCCTAGGGAGGACCAAAATGACCTAAATGATCATCCAATGACACAAATGAACTTATTGGATGCACACTATTGGATAAAAACCCTAATTGGACAAGAATAAGACTAGGGAGGACGAAAATGACCGAAATGTTCATCCAATGACACAAAGACACATATTGAATGCACAAGAATGCTTAAAAACCCTAATTGGACAAGAATAAACCTAGGGAGGACGAAAATAACGTAAATGCACATCCAATGACCCAAGTGAACTTATTGGATGTAAATGATTAGTTAAAAACCCTAATTGGACAAAAATAAGCTTATGGAGGACGAAAATGACCTAAATGTACATCCAATGACACAAATGAACTTATTGGATGCACAAGATTGGTTAAAAACCCTAATTGGACAAGAATAAGACCAGGGAGGACGAAAAAGCCCTAAATGTTCATCCAATGACACAAACACACCTATTGGATGCACAAGATTGGTTAAAAACTCTAACTAGACAAGAATAAGCCTAAGGAGGATGAAAATAACCTAATAGTTCAACCAATGACACAAATGAACTTATTGTATACACAAGATTGGTTAAAAACCCTAATAGGACAAGAATAAGCCTATGGAGGACCAAAATGACCTAAATGATCATCCAACGACACAAATGAACTTATTGGATGCATAAGATTGGTTAAACACCCTAATTGGACAAGAATAAGCCTTGGGAGGAACAAAATGTCCTAAATGTTCATCAAATGACACAAACACACCTATTGGATGCACAAGATTCGTTAAAAACCCTAATTGGACAAGAATAAATCTAGGGAGGACGAAAATCACCTAAATGTACATCCAATGACACAAGTGAACTTATTGAATGCACATGATTGGTTAAAAACCCTAATTGGACAAGAATAATCCTGGGGAGGACGAAAATGACCTAAGTATACATCCAATGACACAAATGAACTTATTGGACGCACAAGATTTGTTAAAAACCCTAATATGACAAGAATAAGCCTAGGGAGGACCAAAATGACCTAAATAATCATCCAACGACACAAATGAACTTATTGGATGCACAAGATTGGTTAAAAACCCTAATTGGATAAGAATAAGCCTTGGGAGGGACAAAATGTC
>JBBPBT010001348.1:237003-275570 GCA_037974875.1 Cicer bijugum | reverse complement strand
GTTAAAAACCCTAATTGGACAAAAATAAGCTTATGGAGGACGAAAATGACCTAAATGTACATCCAATGACACAAATGAACTTATTGGATGCACAAGATTGGTTAAAAACCCTAATTGGACAAGAATAAGACCAGGGAGGACGAAAAAGCCCTAAATGTTCATCCAATGACACAAACACACCTATTGGATGCACAAGATTGGTTAAAAACTCTAACTAGACAAGAATAAGCCTAAGGAGGATGAAAATAACCTAATAGTTCAACCAATGACACAAATGAACTTATTGTATACACAAGATTGGTTAAAAACCCTAATAGGACAAGAATAAGCCTATGGAGGACCAAAATGACCTAAATGATCATCCAACGACACAAATGAACTTATTGGATGCATAAGATTGGTTAAACACCCTAATTGGACAAGAATAAGCCTTGGGAGGAACAAAATGTCCTAAATGTTCATCAAATGACACAAACACACCTATTGGATGCACAAGATTCGTTAAAAACCCTAATTGGACAAGAATAAATCTAGGGAGGACGAAAATCACCTAAATGTACATCCAATGACACAAGTGAACTTATTGAATGCACATGATTGGTTAAAAACCCTAATTGGACAAGAATAATCCTGGGGAGGACGAAAATGACCTAAGTATACATCCAATGACACAAATGAACTTATTGGACGCACAAGATTTGTTAAAAACCCTAATATGACAAGAATAAGCCTAGGGAGGACCAAAATGACCTAAATAATCATCCAACGACACAAATGAACTTATTGGATGCACAAGATTGGTTAAAAACCCTAATTGGATAAGAATAAGCCTTGGGAGGGACAAAATGTCTTAAATGTTCATCAAATGGCACAAACACACCTATTGGATGCACAAGATTGGTTAAAAACCCTAATTGGACAAGAATAAGCCTATGGAGGATGAAAATGACCTAACAGTTCATCCAATGACACAAACACACCTATTGGATGCATAATATTGTTAAAAACCGTAATTGGACAAGAATAAGCTTAGGGAGGACCAAAATGACCTAACAGTTCATCCAATGACACAAATGAACGTATTGGACGAACAAGATTGGTTAAATACCTTAATTGGACAAGAATAAGCGTAGCAAGGATGAAAAAGACCTAAATTGACATCCAATGACACAAATGAACTTGTTGGACGCATAAGATTGGTTAAAAACCCTAATAGGACAAGAATAATCCTAGGGAAGACCAAATTGACCTAAATGATCATCCTATGACACAAATGAACTTATTGGATGCCCAAGATTGGATAAAAACCCTAATTGCACAAGAACAAGACTAGGGACGACGAAAATGACCTAAATGTTTATCAAATGACACTAACACACCTATTGGATGCACAAGATTGGTTAAAAACCCTAATTGGAGAAGAATAAACCTAGGGAGGACGAAATGACCAAAATATACATCCAATGATACAAATGAACTTATTGGATGGACAAGATTGGTTAAAAACACTAATTGGACAAGAATAAGACTAGGGAGGACCAAAAAGACTAAAATGTTCATCAAATGAAACAAACACACCTTTTGGATGCACAATACTGGTTAAAAACCCTAATTGGAGAAGAATAAGCCTAGGGAGGACGAAAATGACCTAAATGTTCATCCAATGACACAAAGACACCTATTGAATGCACAAGAATGCTTAAAAACCCAAATTGGATAAGAATAAACCTAGGGAGGACGAAAATTACCTAAATGTCCATCCAATGACACAAATGAACTTATTGGATGCACAAGATTGGTTAAAACCCCTAATTGGACAAGAATATGACTAGGGAGGACGAAAAAGACCTAAATGTTCATCCAATGACACAAACACACCTATTGGATGCACAAGATTGGTTAAAAACCCTAACGTGACAAGAATAAGCCTAAGGAGGATGAATATAACCTAATAGTTCATCCAATGACACAAATGAACTTATTGTATGCACAAGATTGGTTAAAAACACTAATAGGACAAGAATAAGCCTAGGGATGACCAAAATGACTTAAATGATCATCCAATGACACAAATGAACTTATTGGATGCACAAGATTGGTTAAAAACCCTATTTGGACAAGAATAAGCCTTGGGAGAAACAAAATGTACTAAATGTTCATCAAATGACACAAACACACCTATTGGATGCACAAGATTGGTTAAAAACCCTAATTGGACAAGAACAATCATGGGGAGGACGAAAATGACCTAAGTATACATCCAATGACACAAATGAACTTATTGGACGCACAAGATTCGTTAAAAACCCTAATAAGACAAGAATAAGCCTAGGGAGGACCAAAATGACCTAAATGATCATCCAATGACACAAATGAACTTATTGGATGCACACTATTGGATAAAAACCCTAATTGGACAAGAATAAGACTAGGGAGGACGAAAATGACCGAAATGTTCATCCAATGACACAAAGACACATATTGAATGCACAAGAATGCTTAAAAACCCTAATTGGACAAGAATAAACCTAGGGAGGACGAAAATAACGTAAATGCACATCCAATGACCCAAGTGAACTTATTGGATGTAAATGATTAGTTAAAATCCCTAATTGGACAAAAATAAGCTTATGGAGGACGAAAATGACCTAAATGTACATCCAATGACACAAATGAACTTATTATATGCACAAGATTGGTTAACAACTCTAACTGGACAAGAATAAGCCTAAGGAGGATGAAAATAACCTAATTGTTCATCCAATGACACAAATGAACTTATTGTATCAACAAGATTGGTTAAAAACCCTAATAGGATAAGAATAAGCCTAAGGAGGATGAAAATAACCTAATCGTTCATCCAATGACACAAATGAACTTATTGTATCAACAAGATTGGTTAAAAAGCCTAATAGGTCAAGAATAAGCCTTGGGAGGTCCAAAATGACCTAAATGATCTTCCAACGACACAAATGAACTTATTGGATGCACTAGATTGGTTAAAAACCCTAATTGGACAAGAATAAGCCTTGGGAGGAACAAAATGTCCTAAATGTTCATCAAATGACACAAACACACCTATTGGATGCACAAGATTTGTTAAATACCCTAATTGGACAAGAATAAAACTAGGGAGGACAAAAATCACCTAAATGTACATCCAATGACACAAGTGAACTTATTGGATGCACACAATTGGATAAAAACCCTAATTGGACAAGAATAAGACTAGGGAGGACGAAAAAGACATAAATGATCAACAAATGACACAAATGAACTTATTGGATGCACAAGAGTGGTTAAAAACACTAATTGGACAAGAATAAGCCTAGGGAGGACGAAAATGACCGAAATGTTCATCCAATGACACAAAGACACATATTGAATGCACAAGAATGCTTAAAAACCCTAATTGGACAAGAATAAACCTAGGGAGGAAGAAAATGACGTAAATGTACATCCAACGACCCAAGTGAACTTATTGAATATAAATGATTGGTTAAAAACCCTAATTGGACAATAATAAGCTTATGGAGGACGAAAATGACCTAAATGAACATCCAATGACACAAATGAACTTATTGGATTCACAAGATTGATTAGAAACCCTAATTGGACAAGAATAAGACTAGGGAGGACGAAAAAGACCTAAATGTTCATCCAATGACACAAACACACCTATTGGATGCACAAGATTAGTTAAAAACTCTAACGGGACAAGAATAAGCCTAAGGAGGATGGAAATAACCGAATAGTTCATCCAATGACACAAATGAACTTATTGTATGCACAAGATTGGTTAAAAAGCCTAATAGGACAAGAATAAGCCTAGGGAGGACCAAAATCACCTAAATGATCATCCAACGACACAAATGAACTTATTGGATGCACAAGATTGGTTAAAAACCCTAATTGGACAAGAATAAGCCTTGGGAGGAACAAAATGTCCTAAATGTTCATCAAATGACACAAACACACATATTAGATGCACAAGACTGGTTAAAAACCCTAATTGGACAAGAATAAATCTAGGGAGGACGAAAAACACCTAAATGTACATCCAATGACACAAGTGAACTTATTGAATGCACATGATTGGTTAAAAACCTTAATTGGACAAGAATAATCCTAGGGAGGACGAAAATGACCTAAGCATACATCCAATGACCCAAATGAACTTATTGGACGCACAAGATTGGTTAAAAACCCTAATTGGACAAGATTAAGTGTTGGGAGGACGAAAATGACCTAAATGTTCATCCAATGACAGAAACACACCTATTGGGTGCACAAGATTGGTTAAAAACCCTAATTGGAGAAGAATAACCCTAAGGAGGATGAAAATGACCTAAATGTTCATCCAATCACACAAACACACCTATTGGATGCACAAGATAGGTTAAAAACCCTAATTGGAGAAGAGTAACCCTAGGGAGGACGAAAATGGCCTAAATGTTCATCCAATGACACAAACACACCGATTGGATGCACAAGATTGGTTAACAACCCTAATTGGAGAAGAATAACCCTAGGGAGGACCAAAATGACTTAAATGTTCATCCAATGACACAAACACACCTATTGGATGCACAAGATTGGTGAAAAACCATAATTGGAGAAGAATAACCCTAAGGAGGATGAAAATGACCTAAATGTTCATCCAATGACTCAAATGAACTTATTGGATGCACAAGATTGGTTAAAAACCCTAATTGGACAAGAATAAGCCAAGGGACGACGAAAATGACCTAACTATAAATCCAATGACACAAACGAACTTGTTGCATTCACAAGATTGGTTAAAAACTGTAATTGGACAAGAATAAGCCTAGGGAGGAACAAAATGGCCTAAACGTTCATCTCATGACACAAACACACCTATTGGAAGCACTAGAATGCTTAAAAACCCTAATTGGACAAAAATAAACCTAGGGAGGACGAAAAGGACCTAAATGTTCATCCAATGAAACAAACACTCCTATTGGATGCACAAGAATGCTTAAAACCCCAAATTGGACAAGAATAAACCTAGGGAGGACGAAAATCACCTAAATGTACATCCAATGAAACAAATGAACTTATTGGATGCACAATATTAGTTAAAAACCCTAATTGGACAAAAATAAGACTAGGGAAGACGAAAAAGACCTAAATGTTTATCCAATGACACAAACACACCTTTTGGATGCAAATGATTGGTCAAGAATAAGCCTAAGGAGGATGAAAATAACCTAATAGTTCATCCAATTACACAAATGAACTTATTGTATGCACAAGATTTGTTAAAAACCCTAATAGGACAAGAATAAGCCTACGGAGGACCAAAATAACCTAAATGATCATCCAATGACACAATTGAACCTATTGGACACACAAGATTGGTTAAAAACCCTAATTGGACAAGAATAAGCCTTGGGAGGAACAAAATGTCCTAAATGTTCATCAGATGACACAAACACACCTATTGAATGCACAAGATTGGTTAAAAACCCTAATTGGACAAGAATAAATCTAGGGAGGACGAAAATCACCTAAATGTACATCCAATGATACAAGTGAACTTATTGGATGCACATGATTGGTTAAAAACCCTAATTGGACAAGAATAATCCTAGGGAGGACGAAAATGACCTAAGTATAAATCCAACGACACAAATGAACTTATTGGACGAACAAGATTGGTTAAAAACCCTAATACGATAAGAATAAGCCTAGGGATGACCAAAATGACCTAAATGATCATCCAATGACACAAGTGAACTTGTTGGATGCACAAGATTGGTTAAAAACCCTAATTGGACAAGAATAAGCCTAGGGAGGAACAAAATCACCTAGATGTTCATCCAATGACACAAATACACCTATTGGATGCACAAGATTGCTTAAAAACCCTAATTTGACAAGAATAAACCTAGGGAGGACGAAAATAACCTAAATGTACATCCAATGACACAAATAAACTTATTGGATGCACACGATTGGTTAAAAACCATAATTGGACAAGAATAACCCTAGGGAGGACGAAAATGACCTAAATGTTCATCGAATGACACAAATGCCCTTATTGGATGGACAAGATTGGTTAAAAACCCTAATTGGACAAAAATAAGCCTAAGGAGGACAAAACTGACCTAACTGTACATCCAATGACACAAATGAACTTATTGCATGCACAAGATTGGTTAAAAACCCAAATTGGACAAAAATAAGACTAGGGAGGACGAAAAAGACTTAAATGTTCATTGAATGACAAAAACACACCTACTGGATGCACAAGATTGGTTAAAAACCCTAATTTGACAAGAAAAAGCCTGGGGAGGACGAAAATGACCGAAATGTTCATCCAATGACCCAAAGACACCTAATGAATGCACAAGAATGCTTAAAAACCCTAATTGGACAAGAGTAAACCTAGGGAGGACGAAAATGACCTAAATGTACATCCAATGACCCAAGTGAACTTATTGGATGCAAATGTTTGGTTAAAAACCCTAATTGGACAAGAATAAGCCTATGGAGGACGAAAATGACTTAAATGTTCATCCAATGACACAAATGAACTTATTGGATGCACAAGATTGGTTAAAAACCCTAATTGGAAAAGAATAAGCCTAGGGAGGACGAAAATGACTTAAATGTTCATCCAATGAAACAAAAACACCTAATGGGTGCACAAGATTGGTTAAAAACCCTAATTCGACAAGAATAAGCCTAGGGAGGACGAAAATGACTTAAATGTTCATCCAATGAGACAAACACACCTAATGGATGCACAAGATTGGTAAAAAACCCTAATTGGACAAGAATAAGCCTAGGGAGGAACAAAATCACCTAGATGTTCATCCAATGACACAAACACACCTATTGGATGCACAAGATTGCTTTAAAACCCTAATTTGACAAGAATAAACCTAGGGAGGACGAAAATAACCTAAATGTACATCCAATGACACAAATAAACTTATTGGATGCACATGATTGGTTAAAAACCCTAATTGGACAAGAATAAGCCTAGGGAGGACGAAAATGACCTAAATGTTCGTCCAATGACACAAATGACCTTATTGGATGGACAAGATAGGTTAAAAACCCTAAATGGACAAGAATAAGCCTAAGGAGGACAAAACTGACCTAACTGTACATCCAATGACACAAATGAACTTATTGGATGCAGAAGATTGGTTAAAAACCCAAATTGGACAAAAATAAGACAAGGGAGGACGAAAAACACTTAAATGTTCATTGAATGCACAAACACACCTATTGGATGCACAAGATTGTTTAAAAACCCTAATTTGACAAGAAAAAGCCTAGGGAGGACGAAAAGGACCGAAATGTTCATCCAATGACACAAAGACACCTATTGAATGCACAAGAATGATTAAAAACCATAATTGGACAAGAATAAACCTTGGGGAGGATGAAAATGACCTAAATGTACATCTAATGACCCAAGTAAACTTATTGGATGCAAATGATTGGTTAAAAACCCTAATTGTGCAAGAATAAGCCTATGGAGGACGAAAATGACCTAAATGTTCATCCAATGACACAAATGAACTTATTGGATGCACAAGATTGGTTAAAAACCCTAATCGGAAAAGTATAAGCCTAGGGAGGACGAAAATGACGTAAATGTTCAACCAACGACACAAATTAACTTATTGGATGCACAAGATTGGTTAAAAACCCTAATTGGACAAGAATAAGCCTGGGGAGGACGAAAATGACCTAACTATAATTCCAATGACACAAATGAACTTGTTGGATTCACAAGATTGGTTAAAAACTCTAATTGGACAAGAATAAGCCTAGGGAAGAACAAAATGACCTAAACGTTCATCTCATGACACAAACACACCTATTGGATGTACTAGATTGCTTAAAAACCCTAATTGGACAAAAATAAACCTAGGGAAGACGAAAATGACCTAAATGTTCATCCAATGAAACAAACACACCTATTGGATGCACAAGATTGGTTAAAAAGCAAAATTGGACAAGAATAAGCCTAGCGAAGAACAAAATGAACTAAATTATCATCCAATGACACAAATGAACTTGTTGGATGCACAAGATTGGTTAAAAACCCTAATTGGACAAGAATAAGCCTAGGGAGGAACAAAAACACCTAGATGTTCATCCAATGACACAAACACACCTATTGGATGCACAAGATTGCTTTAAAACCCTAATTTGACAAGAATAAACCTAGGGAAGACCAAAATGACCTAAATGAGCATCCAACGACACAAATGAACTTATTGGATGCACAAGATTGGTTAAAAACCCTAACTGGATAAGAATAAGCCTTGGGAGGGACAAAATGTCCTAAATGTTCATCCAATGACACAAACACACCTATTGGATGCACAAGATTGGTTAAAAACCCTAATTGGACAAGAATAAGCCTATGGATGACGAAAATGACCTAACAGTTCCTCCAATGTCACAAATGAACTTATTGGATGAACAAGATTGGTTAAAGTTGTTCTTCAAGCTATTTTAAAAAGATTTGAAGCATCATATATATATTCAAGGAAAACACCAGGACAATCGATTGCCCAATCGAGTTTGTAAGGATACAATCGATTGCTGCATCGAGTGTCGTATTTTCTGTGTTTCTGGAATCTTGAATTATATAGGCTTCACTTGATTGGTCAATCGATTGATCAAGTTTCTGAATCAGACCTGATGCTATGAAAACCTTTCAATCGAGTGAGCAATCGATTTGGCCAAAATTGGGTACTCACTGTGATTTGAAATATAGCATCAATCGATTGGTCAATCGATTGTCGTGATCAAAGTGATTCATACCTGATGCCATAATTTCCTTTCAATCGAGTGAGCAATCGAGTTGTTCAAAACTGGGTGCCCACTGTGATTTGAAATATTGCATCAATCGATTGGTCAATCGAGTATCGTGGTCAAAGTGACTCAGATACTGCAGACAATCAAGTTGCCAATCGAGTGGACAATCGAGTGGTCAATCGAGTGGGCACAGATTGAGTGCTCTCTGTATCTTGAACTTCAGCCTCAATCGAATTGTCAATCTATTGTGCAATCGACTGGACAAACGACTGATCTTATTACAGACCTCAGTTGTTTATGATAGTTTATGTGCCATTCGATTGATAACCCATTCAATCGATTGTTCAATCATGTGTTTTCAGAGTTAAGTTTCATAACACATGAATGAATGACAAAAGTTTATTGGCATGTCTTGTGTGTGACTCTAGTGATTGTTTACTTAACTTGATACCTAGACACCTAATACAACTATACACAAATTGCATCTTCCTCAAGAGCATCCTCCAACTATGGTCGATTCCTTGAGTTGCAAACTATTGTTCCAAGTGTTGTGGTGTCTTCATGTATGCCTGAAATGTTTCTTGATTCAAAACATTAGATAAAGCAAATATTTCATGTGCACTTGTATGTTTGGGACATAAATCAAAACTAGATCAGGGAAGCTTATGGCTTACACAAATGAACTTATTGGATGCACACAATTGGATAAAAACCCTAATTGGACAATAATAAGACTAGGGAGGACGAAAAAGACATAAATGTTCAACAAATGACACAAATGAACTTATTGGATGCACAAGAATGCTTAAAAACACTAATTGGACAAGAATAAGCCTAGGGAGGACGAAAATGACGGAAATGTTCATCCACTGACACAAAGAGACATATTGAATGCACAAGAATGCTTAAAAACCCTAATTGGACAAGAATAAAACTAGGGAGGACGAAAATGACGTAAATGTACATCCAATGACCCAAGTGAACTTATTGGATGTAAATGATTGGTTAAAAACCCCAATTGGACATAAATAAGCTTATGGAGGACGAAAATGACCTAAATGTACATCCAATGACACAAATGAACTTATTGGATGCACAAGATTGGTTAAAAACCCTAACTGGACAAGAATAAGACTAGAGAGGACGAAAAAGCCCTAAATGTTCATCCAATGACACAAACACACCTATTGGATGCACAAGATTGGTTAAAAACCCAAATTGGACAAGAATAACCCTAGGGAGGACGACAATGACCTAAGCATACATCCAATGACATAACACACCTATTGGATGCACAAGATTGGTTAAAAACCCTAATTGGACAAGATTAAATGTTGGGAGGACGAAAATATAAATTTTCATCCAATGACACAAACACACCTATTGGATGCACAAGATTGGTTAAAAACTCTAACTAGACAAGAATAAGCCTAAGGAGGATGGAAATTACGTAATAGTTCATCCAATGACACAAATGAACTTATTGTATGCACAAGATTGGTTAAAAACCCTAATAGGACAAGAATAAGCCTAGGGAGGACCAAAATGACCTAAATGATCAACCAACGACACAAATGAACTTATTGGATGCACTAGATTGGTTAAAAACCCTAATTGGACAAGAATAAGCCTTGGGAGGAACAAAATGACCTAAATGTTCATCAAATGACACAAACACACATATTGGATGCACAAGACTGGTTAAAAACCCTAATTGGACAAGAATAAATCTAGGGAGGACGAAAATCACCTAAATGTACATCCAATGACACAAGTGAACTTATTGAATGCCCATGATTGGTTAAAAACCCTAATTGGACAAGAATAATCCTAGGGAGGACGAAAATGACCTAAGCATACATCCAATGACACAAATGAACTTATTGGACGCACAAGATTGGTTAAAAACCCTAATAGGACAAGAATAAGCCTAGGGAGGACCAAAATGACCTAAATGATCATCCAACGACTCAAATGAACTTATTGGATGCACAAGATTGGTTAAAAACCTTAATTGGATAAGAATAAGCCTTGGGAGGGACAAAATGTCTTAAATGTTCATCCAATGACACAAACACACCTATTGGATGCACAAGATTGGTTAAAAACCCTAATTGGACAAGAATAAGCCTATGGAGGACGAAAATGACCTAACAGTTCATCCAATGACACAAACACACGTACTGGATGCACAAGATTGGTTAAAAACCCTAATTGGACAAGAATAAGCCTAGGGAGGACGAAAATGACCTAATAGTTCATCCAATGTCACAAATGAACTTATTGGATGAACAAGATTGGTTAAAAACCTTAATTGGACAAGAATAAGCCTAGGGAGGACGAAAATTACCTAAATGTACATCAAATGACACAAATAAACTTATTGGAAGCATAATATTGGTTAAAAACCCTTATAGGACAAGAATAAATGTAGGGAGGACCAAAATGACCTAAATGATCATTCAATGACACAAATGAACTTATTGGATGCACAAGCTTTGTTAAAAACCCTAATTGGACAAGAATAAGCCTAGGGAGGACGAAAATGACCTAACAAATCATCCAATGACAGAAATGAACATATTGGACTCACAAGATTGGTTAAAAACCATAATTGGACAAGTATAAGACTAGGGAGGAAGAAAAATACCTAAATGTTCATCAAATAATAAAAACACACATATTGGATGCACAAGATTGGTTAAGAACCCTAATTGGACAAGAATAAGCCTAAGGAGGACAAAAATGACCTAAATGTTCATCCAATGACACAAACACACCTATTGGATGAACAAGATTGATTAAAAACCCAAATTGGACAAGAATAAACCTATGGGGGACGAAAATGACCTAAATGTACATCCAATGACCCAAGTGAACTTATTGGATGTAAATGGTTGGGTAAAAACCATAATTGGACAAAAATAAGCCTTTGGAGGATGAAAATGACCTAAATGGATGCACATGATTGGTTAAAAACCCTAATTGGACAAGAATAAGCCAAGGGAGGACGAAAATGACCTAACTATAAATCCAATGACACAAGAATAAGCCTAGGGAGGAACAAAATGGCCTAAACGTTCATCTCATGACACAAACACACCTATTGGAAGCACTAGAATGCTTAAAAACCCTAATTGGACAAAAATAAAGGAGGACGAAAAGGACCTAAATGTTCATCCAATGAAACAAACACTCCTATTGGATGCACAAGAATGCTTAAAAACCCAAATTGGACAAGAATAAACCTAGGGAGGATGAAAATCACCTAAATGTACATCCAATGACCCAAATGAACTTATTGGATGAACAATATTGGTTAAAAACCATAATTGGACAAAAATAAGACTAGGGAAGACGAAAAAGACCTAAATGTTTATCCAATGACACAAACACACCTTTTGGATGCTAAAGATTGGTTAAAAACCCTAACTGGACAAGAATAAGCCTAAGGAGGATGAAAATAACCTAATAGTTCATCCAATTACACAAATGAACTTATTGTATGCACAAGATTTGTTAAAAACCCTAATAGGACAAGAATAAGCCTACGGAGGACCAAAATAACCTAAATGATCATCCAATGACACAATTGAACCTATTGGACACACAAGATTGGTTAAAAACCCTAATTGGACAAGAATAAGCCTTGGGAGGAACAAAATGTCCTAAATGTTCATCAGATGACACAAACACACCTATTGAATGCACAAGATTGGTTAAAAACCCTAATTGGACAAGAATAAATCTAGGGAGGACGAAAATCACCTAAATGTACATCCAATGATACAAGTGAACTTATTGGATGCACATGATTGGTTAAAAACACTAATTGGACAAGAATAATCCTAGGGAGGACGAAAATGACCTAAGTATAAATCCAACGACACAAATGAACTTATTGGACGGACAAGATTGGTTAAAAACCCTAATAGGACAAGAATAAGCCTAGGGATGACCAAAATGACCTAAATGATCATCCAATGACACAAGTGAACTTATTGGATGCACATGATTGGTTAAAAACCCTAATTGGACAAGAATAAGCCTAGGGAGGACGAAAATGACCTAAATGTACATCCAATAACACAAATGAACTCATTTGACGCACAAGATTGGTTAAAAAGCCTAATTGGACAAGAATAAGCCTAGGGAGGACCAAAATGAATTAAATGATCATCCAATGACACAAATGAACTTGTTGGATGCACAAGATTGGTTAAAAACCCTAATGGGACAAGAATAAGCCTAGGGAGGAACAAAATCACCTAGATGTTCATCCAATGACACAAACACACCTATTGGATGCACAAGATTGCTTAAAAACCCAAATTTGACAAGAATATACCTAGGGAGGACGAAAATAACCTAAATGTACATCCAATGACACAAATAAACTTATTGGATGCACACGATTGGTTAAAAACCATAATTGGACAAGAATAACCCTAGGGAGGACGAAAATGACCTAAATGTTCATCGAATGACACAAATGACCTTATTGGATGGACAAGATTGGTTAAAAACCCTAATTGGACAAGAATAAGCCTAAGGAGGACAAAACTGACCTAACTGTACATCCAATGACACAAATGAACTTATTGGATGCACAAGATTGGTTAAAAACCCAAATTGGACAAAAATAAGACTAGGGAGGACGAAAAAGACTTAAATGTTCATTGAATGACAAAAACACACCTACTGGATGCACAAGATTGGTTAAAAACCCTAATTTAACAAGAAAAAGCCTAAGGAGGACGAAAATGACCGAAATGTTCATCTAATGACACAAAGACACCTAATGAATGCACAAGAATGCTTAAAAACCCTAATTGGACAAGAGTAAATCTAGGGAGGACGAAAATGACCTATATGTACATCCAATGACCCAAGTGAACTTATTGGATGCAAATGATTGTTTAAAAACCCTAATTGGACAAGAATAAGCCTATGGAGGACGAAAATGACCTAAATGTTCATCCAATGACACAAATGAACTTATTGGATGCACAAGATTGGTTAAAAACCCTAATTTGA
Source organism: Cicer bijugum (assembly GCA_037974875.1). Classification (NCBI taxonomy): domain Eukaryota; kingdom Viridiplantae; phylum Streptophyta; class Magnoliopsida; order Fabales; family Fabaceae; genus Cicer; species Cicer bijugum. Next base: position 261,722 of record JBBPBT010001348.1, on the reverse strand, counting down.
AAAGAATAAGCCTAGGGAGGACGAAAATGACTTAAATGTTCATCCAATGACACAAAAACACCTAATGGGTGCACAAGATTGGTTAAAAACCCTAATTGGACAAGAATAAGCCTAGGGAGGACGAAAATGACTTAATGTTCATCCAATGAGACAAACACACCTAATGGATGCACAAGATTGGTAAAAAACCCTAATTGGACAAGAATAAGACTAGGGAGGAACAAAATCACCTAGATGTTCATCCAATGACACAAACACACCTATTGGATGCACAAGATTGCTTTAAAACCCTAATTTGACAAGAATAAACCTAAGGAGGACGAAAATAACCTAAATGTACATCCAATGACACAAATAAACTTATTGGATGCACATGAATGGTTAAAAACCCTAATTGGACAAGAATAAGCCTCAGGAGGACGAAAATGACCTAGATGTTCATCCAATGACACAAATGACCTTATTGGATGGACAAGATTGGTTAAAAACCCTAATTGGACAAGAATAAGCCTAAGGAGGACAAAACTGACCTAACTGTACATCCAATGACACAAATGAACTTATTGGATGCAGAAGATTGGTTAAAAACCCAAATTGGACAAAAATAAGACTAGGGAGGACGAAAAACACTTAAATGTTCATTGAATGCACAAACACACCTATTGGATGCACAAGATTGTTTAAAAACCCTAATTTGACAAAAAAAAGCGTAGGGAGGACGAAAATGACCGAAATGTTCATCCAATGACACAAAGACACCTATTGAATGCACAAGAATGATTAAAAACCATAATTGGACAAGAATAAACCTAGGGAGGATGAAAATGACCTAAATGTACATCTAATGACCCAAGTAAACTTATTGGATGCAAATGATTGGTTAAAAACCCTAATTGGGCAAGAATAAGCCTATGGAGGACGAAAATGACCTAAATGTTCATCCAATGACACAAATGAACTTATTGGATGCACAAGATTGGTTAAAAACCCTAATCGGAAAAGTATAAGCCTAGGGAGGACGAAACAGACGTAAATTTTCAACCAATGACACAAATTAACTTATTGGATGCACAAGATTTGTTAAAAACCCTAATTGGACAAGAATAAGCCTGGGGAGGACGAAAATGACCTAACTATAATTCCAATGACACAAATGAACTTGTTGGATTCACAAGATTGGTTAAAAACTCTAATTGGACAAGAATAAGCCTAGGGAGGAACAAAATGACCTAAACGTTCATCTCATGACACAAACACACCTATTGGATGTACTAGATTGCTTAAAAACCCTAATTGGACAAAAATAAACCTGGGGAAGACGAAAATGACCTAAATGTTCGTCCAATGAAACAAACACACCTATTGGATGCACCAATTGGTTAAAAAGCAAAATTGGACAAGAATAAGCCTAGGGAAGACCAAAATGAACTAAATGATCATCCAATGACACAAATGAACTTGTTGGATGGACAAGATTGGTTAAAAAACCTAATTGGACAAGAATAAGCCTAGGGAGGAACAAAAACACCTAGATGTTCATCCAATGACACAAACACACCTATTGGATGCACAACATTGCTTTAAAACCCTAATTTGACAAGAATAAACCTAGGAAGGACCAAAATGACCTAAATGATCATCCAACGACACAAATGAACTTATTGGATGCACAAGATTGGTTAAAAACCATAACTGGATAAGAATAAGCCTTGGGAGGGACAAAATGTCCAAAATGTTCATCCAATGACACAAACACACCTATTGGATGCACAAGATTGGTTAAGAACCCTAATTGGACAAGAATAAGCCTATGGAGGACGAAAATGACCTAACAATTGATCCAATGACACAAACACATCAACTGGATGCACAAGATTGGTTAAAAACCCTAATTGGACAAGAATAAGCCTAGGGAGGACGAAAATGACCTAACAGTTCATCCAATGTCACAAATGAACTTATTGGATGAACAAGATTGGTTAAAAACCTTAATTGGACAAGAATAAGCCTAGGGAGGACGAAAATTACCTAAATGTACATCAAATGACACAAATAAACTTATTGGACGCATAAGATTGGTTAAAAACGCTAATTAGGCAAGAATAAGCCTAGGGAGGACGAAAATGACCTAAATGTTCATCCAATGACACAAACACACCTATTGGATGCACAAGATTTGTTAAAAAACCTAATTGGACAAGAATAAGCCTATGGAGGACGAAAATGACCTAACAGTTCATCTAATGACACAAATGCACATATTGGACGCACCAGATTGGTTAAAAACCCTAATTGGACAAGTATAAGACTAGAGAGGAAGAAAAATACCTAAATGTTCATCAAATGTCAAAAATACACCTATTGGATGCATAAGATTGGTTAAGAACCCTAATTGGACAAGAATAAGCCTAAGGAGGACAAAAATAACCTAAATGTTCATCCAATGACACAAACACACCTATTGGATGCACAAGATTGGTTAAAAACCCTAATTGGACAAGAATAAGCCTATGGAGGACGAAAATGACATAACAGTTCATCCATTGACACAAACAAACCTATTGGATGGACAAGATAGATTAAAAACCCTAATTGGGCAAGAATAAACCTAAGGAGGACGAAAATGAACTAAATGTACATCCAATGACCCAAGTGAACTTATTGGATGTAAATGATTGGGTAAAAACCATAATTGGGCAAAAATAAGCCTTTGGAGGTAGAAAATGACCTAAATGTTCATCCAATGACTCAAATGAACTTATTGGATGCACAAGATTGGTTAAAAACACTAATTGGACAAGAATAAGCCTAGGGAGGAAGAAAATGACCTAACTAAAAATCCAATGACACAAATGAACTTGTTGCATTCACAAGATTGGTTAAAAACTGTAGTTGGACAAGAATAAGCCTAGGGAGGAACAAAATGGCCAAAACGTTCATCTCATGACACAAACACACCTATTGGATGCACTAGAATGCTTAAAAACCCTAATTGGACAAAAATAAACCTAGGGAGGACGAAAATCACCTAAATATACATCCAATGACACAAATGAACTTGTTGGATGCACAAGATTGGTTAAAAACCCTAATTGGACAATAATAAGCCTACGGAGGACGAAAATGACCTAAATGTTCTTCCAATGACACAAAGACACCTATTGAATGCACAAGAATGCTTAAAAATCTTAATTGGACAAGAATAAACCTAGGGATGACGAAAATGACCTAAATGTACATCCAATGCCACAAATGAACTTATTGGATGCACAATATTGGTTAAAAACCCTAATTGGACAAGAATAAGACTAGGGAAGACGAAAAAGACCTAAATGTTTATCCAATGACACAAACACACCTTTTGGATGCAAAAGATTGGTTAAAAACCCTAACTGGACAAGAATAAGCCTAAGGAGGATGAAAATAACCTAATAGTTCATCCAATTACACAAATGAACTTATTGTATGCACAAGATTTGTTAAAAACCCTAATTGGACAAGAATAAGCCTTGGGAGGAACAAAATGTCCTAAATGTTCATCAGATGACACAAACACACCTATTGAATGCACAAGATTGGTTAAATACCCTAATTGGACAAGAATAAATCTAGGGAGGACGAAAATCACCTAAATGTACATCCAATGACACAAGTGAACTTATTGGATGCACATGATTGGTTAAAAACCCTAATTGGACAAGAATAATCCTAGGGAGGACGAAAATGACCTAAGTATAAATCCAACGACACAAATGAACTTGTTGGACGCGCAAGATTGGTTAAAAACCCTAATAGGACAAGAATAAGCCTAGGGATGACCAAAATGACCTAAAAGATCATCCAATAACACAAGTGAACTTATTGGATGCACATGATTTGTTAAAAACCATAATTGGACAAGAATAAGCCTAGGGAGGACCAAAATGACCTAAATGTACATCCAATGACGCAAATGAACTTATTTGACGCACAAGATTGGTTAAAAAGCCTAATTGGACAAGAATAAGCCTAGGGAGGACCAAAATGAACTAAATGATCATCCAAAAACACAAATGAACTTGTTGGATGCACAAGATTGGTTAAAAACCCTAATTGGACAAGAATAAGCCTAGGGAGGAACAAAATCACCTAGATGTTCATCCAATGACACAAACACACCTATTGGATGCACAAGATTGCTTAAAAACCCTAATTTGACAAGAATAAACCTAGGGAGGACGAAAATAACCTAAATGTACATCCAATGACACAAATAAACTTATTGGATGCACACGATTGGTTAAAAACCATAATTGGACAAGAATAACCCTAGGGAGGACGAAAATGACCTAAATGTTCATCGAATGACACAAATGACCTTATTGGATGGATAAAATTGGTTAAAAACCTTAATTGGACAAGAATAAGCCTAAGGAGGACAAAACTGACCTAACTGTACATCCAATGACACAAATGAACTTATTGGATGCACAAGATTGGTTAAAAACCCAAATTGGACAATAATAAGACTAGGGAGGACGAAAAAGACTTAAATGTTAATTGAATGACACAAACACACCTACTGGATGCACAAGATTGGTTAAAAACCCTAATTTGACAAGAAAAAGCCTAGGGAGGACGAAAATGACCGAAATGTTCATCCAATTACACAAAGACACCTATTGAATGCACAAGAATGCTTAAAAACCCTAATTGGACAAGAGTAAACCTAGGGAGGACGAAAATGACCTAAATGTACATCCAATGACCCAAGTGAACTTATTGGATGCAAATGATTGGTTAAAAACCCTAATTGGACAAGAATAAGCCTATGGTGGACGAAAATGACCTAGATGTTCATCCAATGACACAAATGAACTTATTGGATGCCTAAGATTGGTTAAAAACCCTAATTGGAAAAGAAAAAGCCTAGGGAGGACGAAAATGACTTAAATGTTCATCCAATGACACAAACACACCTAATGGGTGCACAAGATTGGTTAAAAACCCTAATTGGACAAGAATAAGCCTAGGGAGGACGAAAATGACTTAAATGTTTATCCAATGACACAAACACACCTAATGGATGCTCAAGATTGGTTAAAAACCCTAATTGGACAAGAATAAGCCTAGGGAGGAACAAAATCACCTAGATGTTCATCCAATGACACAATCACGCCTATTGGATGCACAATATTGCTAAAAAACTTTAATTTGACAAGAATAAACCTAGGGAGGACGAAAATAAACTAAATGTACATCCAACGACACAAATAAACTTATTGGATGCACATGATTGGTTAAAAACCCTAATTGGACAAGAATAAGCCTAGGGAGGACGAAAATGACCTAAATGTTCATCTAATGACACAAATGACCTTATTGGATGGACAAGATTGGTTAAAAACCCTAATTGGACAAGAATAAGCCTAAGGAGGACAAAATTGACTTAACTGTACATCCAATGACCCAAATGAACTTAATGGATGCACAAGATTGGTTAAAAATCCAAATCGGACAAAAATTAGACTAAGGAGGACGAAAAAGACTTAAATGTTCGTTGAATGACACAAACACACCTACTGGATGCACAAGATTGGTTAAAAACCCTAATTAGACAAGAAAAAGCCTAGGGAGGACGAAAATGATTGAAATGTTCATCCAATGACACAAAGACACCTATTGAATGCACAAGAGTAAGCCTAGGGAGGACCAAAATGAACTAAATGATCATCCAATGACACAAATGAACTTGTTGGATGCACAAGATTGGTTAAAAACCCTAATTGGACAAGAATAAACCTCGGGAGCAACATAATGACCTAGATGTTCATCCATTGATAGAAACACACCTACTGGATGCACAAGATTGTTTAAAAACCCTAATTTGACAAGAATAAACCTAGGGAGGAAAAAAATAACCTAAATGTACATCCAACGACACAAATGAACTTATTGGATACACATGATTGGTTAAAAACCCTAATTGGACAAGAATAAGCCTAAGGAGGACGAAAATGTCCTAAATGTTCATCCAATGACACAAATGACCTTATTGGATGCACAAGATTGGTAAAAAACCCTAATTGGCCAAGAATTTGCCTAAGGAGGACGAAACTGACCTAACTGTACATCCAATGACACAAATGAACTTGTTGGATGCACAAGATTGGTTAAAAACCCTAATTGGACAAGAATAAGCCTATGGAGGACGAAAATGACCTAATTATAAGTCCAATGACACAAATGTACTTGTTGGATTCACAAGATTGGTTAAAAACTCTAATTGGACAAGAATAAGCCTAGGGAGGAACAAAATGACCTAAATGTTCATCTCATGAAACAAACACACCTATTGGATGCACTAGATTGCTTGAAAACCCTAATTGGACGAAAATAAACCTAGGGAACACGAAAATGACCTAAATGTTCATCCAATAAAATAAACACACCTATTGGATGCACAAGATTAGGTAAAAAGCAAAATTGGACAAGAATAAGCCTATCGAAGACAAAAATGAACTAAATGATCATCCAATGACACAAATGAACTTGTTGGATGCACAAGAATGGTTAAAAACCCTAATTGGAAAAGTATAAGCCTAGGGAGGACGAAAATAACCTAAATGTTCATCCAACGACACAAATTAACTTTTTGATTGCACAAGATTGGTTAAAAACCCTAATTGGACAAGAATAAGCCTAGGGAGGACGAAAAATGACCTAATTATAATTCCAATGACACAAATGAACTTGTTGGATTCACAAGATTGGTTAAAAACTCTAATTGGACAAGAATGAGCCTAGGGAGGAACAAAATGACCTAAACGTTCATCTCATGACACAAACACACCTATTGGATGTACTAGATTGCTTAAAAACCCTAATTGGACAAAAATAAACCTAGGGAAGACGAAAATGACCTAAATGTTCATCCAATGAAACAAACACACCTATTGGATGCACAAGATTGGTTAAAAAGCAAAAGGTGACAAGAATAAGCCTAGGGAAGACCAAAATGAACTAAATGATCATCCAATGACACAAATGAAATTGTTGGATGCACAAGATTGGTTAAAAACCCTAATTGGACAAGAATAAGCCTAGGGTGGACGAAAATGACGTAAATGTTCATCCAACGACACAAATGAACTTATTGGATGCACAAGATTGGTTAAAAACCCTAATTGGAAAAGTATAAGCCTATGGAGAACGAAAATGACGTAAATGTTCATCCAACGACACAAATTAACTTATTGGATGCACAAGATTGGTTAAAAACCCTAATTGGACAAGAATAAGACTAGGGAGGACGAAAATGACCTAACTATAATTCCAATGACACAAACACACCTATTGGATGCACAAGATTGTTTTAAAACCCTAATTTGACAAGAATAAACCTACGGAGGACGAAAATAACCTAAATGTACGTCCAATGACATAAATAAACTTATTGGATGCACATGATAGGTTAAAAACCCTAATTGGACATGAATAAGTCTAGGGAGGAAGAAAATGACCTAAATGTTCATCCAATGACACAAATGACCTTATTGGATGGACAACATTGGTTAAAAACCCTAATTTGACAAGAATAAACCTAAGGAGGACGAAAATAACCTAAATGTACATCCAATGACACATATAAACTTATTGGATGAACATGATTGGTTAAAAACCCTAATTGGACAAGAATAAGCCTAGGGAGGACGAAAATGACCTAAATGTTCATCCAATGACACAAATGACCTTATTGGATGGACAAGATTGGTTAAAAACCCTAACTAATCAAGAATAAGCCTAAGGAGGACAAAACTGACCTAACTGTACATCCAATTACACAAATGAACTTATTGGATGCACAAGATTGATTAAAAACTCTAATTGGACAAGAATAAGCCTAGGGAGGAACAAAATGACCTAAACGTTCATCTCAAGACATAAACACACCTGTTTGATGCACTAGATTGCTTAAAAACCCTAATTGGACAAAAATAAACCTCGGGAAGACGAAAATGACCTAAATGCTCATCCAATGAAACAAACACACCTATTGGATACACAAGATTGGTTAAAAAGCAAAATTGGACAAGAATAAGCCTAGGGAAGACCAAAATGAACTAAATGATCATCTAATGACACAAATGAACTTGTTGGACGCACAAGATTGGTTAAAAACCCTAATTGGACAAGAATAACCCTATGGGGGACGAAAATGACCTAAATGTACATCCAAGGACACAAATGAACTTATTGGATGCACAAGTTTGGTTAAAAACCGTAATTGGAAAAGTATAAGCCTAGGGAGGACGAAAATGCCCTAAATGTTCATCAAACGACAAAAATTAACTTATTGGATGCACAAGATTGGTTAAAAACCCTAATTGGACAAGAATAAGCCTAGGGAGTACGAAAATGGCCTAATTATTATTCCAATGACACAAGTGAACTTGTTGGATTCACAAGATTGGTTAAAAACTCCAATTGGACAAGAATAAGCCTAGGGAGGAACAAAATGACCTAAATGTTCATCTCATGACACAAACACACCTATTGGATGCACTAGATTGCTTAAAAACCATAATTAGACAAAAATAAACCTAGGGAAGACGAAAATGTCCTAAATGTTCATCCAATGAAACAAACACACCTATTGCATGCACAAGATTGGTTAAAAAGCATAATTGGACAAGAATAAGCCTAGGGACGACCAAAATGAACTAAATGATCATCCAATGACACAAATGAACTTGTTGGATGCACAAGATTGGTTAAAAACCCTAACTGGACAAGAATAAGCCTAGGGAGGAACAAAATCACCTAGATGTCCATCCAATGACACAGACACGCCTATTGGAAGCACAAGATTGTTTAAAAACTCTAATTTGACAAGAATAAACCTAGGGAGGACGAAAATAACCTAAATGTACATCCAACGACACAAATGAACTTATTGGATACAAATGATTGGTTAAAAACCCTAATAGGACAAGAATAAGCCTAGGGAGGACGAAAATGTCATAAATGTTTATCCAATGACACAAATGACCTTATTGGATGCACAAGATTGGTTAAAAACCTTAATTGGACGAGAATAAGCCTAAGGAGGACGAAACTGACCTAACTGTACATCTAATGACACAAATGAACTTATTGGATGCACAAGATTGGTTAAAAACCCTAATAGGACAAAAATAAGACTAGGGAGGACGAAAAAGACTTAAATGTTCATTGAATGCACAAACACACCTATTGGATGCACAAGATTGTTTAAAAACCCTAATTTGACAAGAAAAATCCTAAGGAGGACGAAAACGACTGAAATGTTCATCCAATGACACTAAGACACCTATTGAATGCACAAGAATGCTTAAAAATCGTAATTGGACAAGAATAAACCTGGGGAGGACGAATATGACATAAATGTACATCCAATGACCCAAGTGAACTTATTGGATGCAAGTGATTGGTTAAAAACCCTAATTGGACAAGAATAAGCCTATGGAGGACGAAAATGACCTAAATGTTCATCGAATGACACAAATGAACTTATTGGATGCACAAGATTGGTTAAAATCCCTAATTCGAAAAGTATAAGCCTAGGGAGGACGAAAATGACATAAATGTTCATCCAACGACACAAATTAACTTATTGGATGCACAAGATTGGTTAAAAACCCTAATTGGACAAGAATAAGCCTGGGGAGGATGAAAATGACCTAACTATAATTCCAATGACACAAATGAACTTGTTGGATTCACAAGATTGGTTAAAAACTCTAATTGGACAAGAATAAGCCCAGGGAGGAACAAAATGACCTAAAGTTCATCTCATGACACAAACACACCTATTGGATACACTAGATTGCTTACAAACCCTAATTGGACAAAAATAAACCTAGGGAAGACGAAAATGACCTAAATGTTCATCCAGTGAAACAAACACACCTATTGGATGCACAAGATTGGTTAAAAAGCAAAATTGGACAAGAACAAGCCTAGGGAAGACATTAATGAACTAAATGATCATCCAATGACACAAATGAACTTGTTGGATGCACAAGATTGGTTAAAAACCCTAATTGGACAAGAATAAGCCTAGGGAGGAACAAAATCACCTAGATGTTCATCCAATGACACAAACACACCTATTGGATGCACAAGATTGCTTAAAAACCCTAATTTGACAAGAATAAACCTACGGAGGACGAAAATAACCTAAATGTACATCCAATGACACAAATAAACTTATTGGAAGCACATGATTGGTTAAAAACCCTAATTGGACAAGAATAAGCCTAGGGAGGAAGAAAATGACCTAAATGTTCATCTAATGACACAAATGACCTTATTGGATGGACAAGATTGGTTAAAAACCGTATTAAACAAGAATAAGCCTAAGGAGGACAAAACTGACCTAACTGTACTTCCATTGACACAAATGAACTTATTGGATGCACAAGATTGGTTAAAAACCCAAATTGGACAAAAATAAGACTAGGGAGGACGAAAAAGACTTAAATGTTCATTGAATGACACAAACACACCTACTGGATGCACAAGATTGGTTAAAAACCCTAATTTGACAATCAAAAGCCTAGGGAGGACGAAAATGACCGAAATGTTCATCCAATGACACAAAGACACCTATTTAATGCACAAGAATAAGCCTAGGGAGGACCAAAATGAACTAAATGATCATCCAATGACACGCCTATGAGTCAATCCTGCTACTTAGATAAGGATGAATCGGGTAAAGCTGTAGATGTGACTGTGTTTAGAAGCCTAATAGGATCTCTTATCTACCTAACCGCTAGCAGACCGGACATCATGTTTAGTGTGTGTATGTGTGCTAGATACCAGGCCAATCCTAAGGAATCTCACCTTAGTGCTGTCAAGAGAATCTTCAGATATCTCTTGGGAACCAAAGATCTTGGTTTATGGTATCCTAAGGGATCCACTTGCACTCTAGTTGGTTACTCTAATTCTGACTTTGCTGGATGCAAATTGGACAGAAAAAGTACCTCAGGTACTTGCCAACTTCTAGGCAACTCGCTTGTTTCTTGGCATAGCAAGAAACAAAACAGCGTAGCACTCTCAACTGCTGAAGCTGAGTATGTTGCTGCTGGTAGTTGTTGCGCTCAAATTCTTTGGATGCAGCAACACCTCTCTGATTTTGGGGTGGACCTAGGGACTGTGCCTATTTTGTGTGATAATACTAGTGCTATTAACATTACTAAGAATCCTGGCATGCATTCTAGAACCAAGCACATTGAAATAAGGCATCACTTCATTCGAGATCAATATCAACAGGGCAAGATTAAGTTGGAATATGTCAATACAACTGAGCAGTTGGCTGACATTTTCACCAAGGCCTTGCCTAAGGACAGTTTCTTCTTTATAAGAATGAAACTGGGCATTATTGATCCCAATGAAATCTGATCCTTATACCCAATTCGACTGCACAATCGAGTGTCCTGTGGCCAAATTGGCATTAATTCATTCACTAGTCGATTGTGAAATCGACTAATTGATGAAAACTGCCTTAGTTTGTCAATCTGGAAATTCGATATTCGATTGCACAATCGAATGGATGGGTCTTAGTTTTATTTTGTTTATGTCTGTTTTATTTTATGTTTGCTTCAATCGAATGGGGATTCGATTGATAGTTTCTCAGAAAGATGTCTGTTGAAATTCTCATCATGTCAATCGGATGGCAAATCGAGTGTTCATGTATCTGGAACCAGTTTTTCTGATTTTTTGTTTCGATATTCGACTGGGTAATCGAGTGATGCACTGAAAGTTGGTTAAAACTCGATTGGACACGCGACTGTTTGGATTAAGTGAACCACAAGTCAGAGAACATTTGGGAATCAATAACCCGAGCATCGATTGGGTAATCGATTGACAAGTATCCGTTGAGGAAATTATAGCTGTTGGATGAGTGTAACGGTCATATTTTAAACCCAGATATGTAGACAGGCGATTGGGCAATCGAATTTCAACAGTAGTATATAAATCTGGACTTCACTACTCGATTTCTCAATCCAATACTACATTCTGCTATCATCTTCTTCATCAAACTACAACCTGTTCTTCATCCAATCAACTTCAAATTCATATTACTCCATTGCTAGAGTTAAACGCACCGGTAGGAAACCAGTTGTTACCTCTGCTGGCCCTTCATCCAGAGATGTTCAACCATCCAGCTCATCTTCTTATTCTTCTACCTCTAGTGGAAGAACTCCCTCACCATCACCTCCTCCACCTTCTTCACCTCCAGCAAAAAGGGTCTCAATCCCTACTCATAAGGTACAAGCGAAGGACAAAGGCAAAGGTATTGCCACTACTCCTGATGCTAGCAAAAAGAGGAAGGTTCCTCCGTCGGAAAAACTGCTGGGAGACGCAATGAAAGAGCTAAAGAAGAAGAAGAAGAAGCCTTCATCTCCACCTAAAAAGGCTAAGCCTTCACAAGAGAAGGTTACTGAAGGGAAGGCTGTCCCTGATTCATTTGCCAAAAGAAAAATCCAAGATGCCAGAACTCTGGATTTTCCTTATTTTGATCAAAATGGTTTTTCCTTTCAAAACCATTTAAGATTCCATGGTTTGGAAAACCTCCTTACCTGTTCTTTGGATGTCTATCCAAAACTGGTAAGAGCCTTCTATTCCACTTTCATCCTCACCAAAACTTGTTTTGCTGCTGAAGTCAAAGGTAAAAGAATGGCAATGACCTTTGAAGAGTTTTCAAAGTTGACTGGTTTGCCGTTCTGTGGATATACCATCGATGGCCGAGCACAAGACGCTCCTGAAGATGAAGGTTGGGAAAACACCATCAACAAACATGCTGCCTTACAAGAGTTGATGATGGAAGGATTTGTTGAAAAAGGAACCATTCAAGCTGGTCAAATGAAGGTTGAGCACAGGCTGCTCATGTATGTGCTAACACGAATGTTAGTACCTAGAGCCGGAAATCACGCAGTTGTACAGAGGCTGGACGTTGTCCTGCTATGGGGACTGTACAAGGAACTCAAAATGAGTTGGGCTTGGATTGTGCTGCTGAACATGCATGAATCAGCACAAGGGAAACACATCCTGCCCTATCCCCAATTGGTTATGAGGATTCTGAGGCATTTCAAGGTGTCTCTAGCCAATGAAGAATCACTCACAACCACTCATACATTTGGTGAAGCTATTGTTAACCAAATGCAGATAAGAAGGATCAACAATGTTTGGACAAGGACTCCAACACCTGCTGATCATGCACAACCAAGTGCTGATCAAGCCCAGACAAGTGCCCAAGCACCTACATCAGCTGAAGGATCGTCTGAGATCATGGCAAAGCTGATGGAGATTCTGCAACACCAGACTGAACACTGTGAGAGGATAGAAGCTTCTCTTCTAAAGCTTCAAACAGCCTTGGAATCAGTTCAGAAGGATGTTTCAGACATCCAGGAGCACTTGGGTCTCAAGATGTCTTTCGAAGACATTGCAGAGATTGGGAGGCAATCAACTGCTGAACCAAACCAGAACATTGAGATTGGTTCTGATTCTCATGGGGAGAAGACACCTGCTGAGGGTAATACAGCGGTCTCTCCTCCTCCTGCTGGTGATAATGAGGATCAAGCCTGAGATTTTAGTGGTCTAGGTTTATTTTGATTCTGTTTGTTTATCTCTGGTTGCTTGCTTGTTCTTACATATGTTGCCCATTAATTTCCTCTTATATTTTGTCGTATGTCTTTTTGTATTAATGACAAAAAGGGGGAGATTATTCAAATTAATATGAGATTGATTAATATGAGATTAAGTTGTATTTGATTCGTTGTTGTATGTGTTGTATCTGATGATGTATATGGATTAACATTATGATGAAATACTGATATTAACTGATGTTGTACTGCTGCATTATTTTGCTGATATTGCATTACATGTCCTGATTAATGCACATTCATCATCTGATACATACTAAGCTCTGATGCTTTATTTTTCCATCTGAATCTAATACATGGTGTACAAATTCGTTCACTCCCTGGTCATGCACTAAATTGTTTGCATCATGCATTCCAAAACTCAGGGGGAGATTTTGTTTATATATAGAATCTCAATATTAATTGTATGTTTGTCATTAAATCAAAAAGGGGGAGATTGTAAGCAATAAGCTTCCCTGATCTAGTTTTGATTTATGTACCAAACATACAAGTGCACATTAAATAGTTGCTTGATCTAATGTTTTGAATGAGGAAACATTTCAGGCACACATGAAGACACTACAACACTTGGAACAATAGTTTGCAACTCAAGGAATCAACCATAGTTGGAGGATGCACTTGAGGAAGATGCAGTCTTAGTATAGTTGTATTCAGTGTCTAGGTATCAAAGTTAAGTAATCAATCACTAGAGTCTCACACAAAACATGCCAATGAGTTTGTATCATTCATTCATGTGTTATGAAACTTAAAACTACAAACACTCGATTGAACAATCGACTGCATGGGCTATCAATCGAATGGCACATAAACTGTCTTAAACAACTGAGGTCTGTAACAAGATCATTCGATTGTCCAGTCGATTGCACAATAGACTGACAACTCAATTGATGCTCAAATTCAAGTTACAGAGAGCACTCAGTCTGTGCCCACTCGATTGACCACTCGATTGTTCACTCGATTGGCAACTTGATTGCCTGCAGTATCTGAGTCATCTTGACCACGATACTCGATTGACCAATCGATTGATGCAATATTTCATATCACAGTGAGCACCCAGGTTTGAACAACTCGATTGCTCATTCGAGTGAAATGAAATTATGGCATCAGGTCTGAATTAGTGGATCACGACAATCGATTGAACAATCGATTGATGCAACATTTCATATCACAGTGAGCACCCAGTTTTGCCCAACTCGATTGCTCACTCGATTGAAAGATTTTCATAGCATCAGGTCTGATTCAGAAACTTGATCAATCGATTGACCAATCAAGTGAAGCCTATATAATTCAAGATTCCAGAAACACAGAATATTCGACACTCGATGCAGCAATCGATTGTATCCTTACAAATTCGATTGGGCAATCGATTGTCCTGTGTCTGTCTTGAATATATATATGTGGTGCCTCAAAACTTTTTAAAGAACACACAACCACAACAAGAAAGAATACTTGCATAAAAACTTTTCACATTTTCAGAACCTCTTGCTCTCAATCTTGCATATCTCTGAAAACACTTTGAAAGAAAAGTTTTTCCAACACACAAAAATATTCATTGGCAAATCAAATCTTTTGTGTGGTGCTAGAATGATTGAATACATTTCTTGATACTACTTTTCTTTGTTTGTGACAAAGACAATTCTTTGTAATTGAAGCTGTAACAAATCCAGTTTGGAAACTGGTGGCTATCCTTGTTGGTGTGGGATCATCAAGAGGAAGTCTACTTTGATCTTGTGTGAGTTTGGGGATAAACTACAAGGATCAAAGGGGTGACAAGATAGAAGTGAAGGGAGTTAGATTGATAGGTCGTGTAGAAGACTGGAAAATCTGTAAAAGTACTCGAATTCATTCTATAGTGGAAAAAGCTGGAATCATGATTATGATTAGAGGACTGGATGTAGGCCGTTGGATCAACGGCTGAACCAGGATAAATCTTGGTGCAATCTTTCCTATCCCTCTTCTCTTTAATATTCAGCATTGTTAAATTGCTTGTTTTGCATGCTCCTTGAACAAATCTTGTATGTGATTTTAAGTTTCCGCTGTGTTTGTAAATTGTATGATTAGTGCATAATTGGAATTGGGAATTATGTTTAACTAGTTGGAGTTGATCTTAATTCTCTTGTTATTAATCAAAAAGAAGTCATAGTTTTCCAACAATTGGCATCTGAGCCTGACTTTTTTAGAGAAAAACTCATAAAAGAAAATGACTTCTTTGGATTTTCTAGGAGAATGAGCATCTCTAACCAGACCCCCTGCCTTTAATGGTACAGCATACATGTACTGGAAAGAAAGAATGCTTATCTTTCTGGAAGCATGTGGGCTGGACATTTTGGATGCAGTGGAAAATGGTCCTTACATTCCTAAAATTGCAGGTATTGATGGATCATCATGCATTATCAAACCAAGAGCTGACTGGTCTGATGATGACAAAAAGAAAGTTGGTTACAATGCTAAAGCAAAGAATATCATAACATCAGCTTTAAGTGCAGAAGAATTCTTCAGAGTGTCAAACTGCAAGACTGCAAAGGAAATGTGGGACACTTTGCAAGAAACACATGAAGGTACCACAGATGTCAAACGGGCAAGAACAAATACACTTATGCACGAGTATGAACTTTTCTGCATGAAGAAAGATGAATCTATAAATGATCTACAAACTAGATTCACCCACATTATCAACAATCTACATGCCTTGGGAAAAAGTGTGGATAATGAACAGCAGATAGGAAAAGTCATGAGGTGTTTGTCAAGAGAATGGCAACCCAAAATAACTGCCATTGCTGAGTCTAAAGATCTTGCCAACATGACTATAGCAACACTGTTTGGAAAGCTTCGTGAACATGAGATGGAACTACATAGATTAAATGAGACAGAGCAATCAAACAGAAAAAGTAAAGGAATTGCACTGAAAGCTCAAACTCAAAAGGCAAAAACTGAACAAGATTCAGAAAGCTCAGAAAGTGAATCAAGTGAAGAACCTGAGATAGGTATGTTGGTCAGAAAATTTAAGAAGTTTCTGAAAAAGAAAGGAAGCCAGTCAAGAAAACCACAGAATTCCAAAACAAAAGGCTCCAGCAAGGGTGACACCAGTGATAGCAAAGTTATAACTTGCTATGAATGTGGGAAAACAGGCCACATCAGATCTGAGTGTTACAAGCTGCAAAACAGAAACAAGCCTACTAAGACTAAGGGCAAAGATCAGCAACCTTCAAACAGGAAAGCATACATTGCCTGGAATGACAATGATGAAGATTCATCTGAAGAATCATAAAATGAAGAAGCTAACTTGTGTCTCATGGCTAATACTGATTCAGAATCTGACAGTGAGGTAAGTACTACATCTAATCCATCTTATGATGAACTTCATGATGCCTTTAATGAACTGCATTCTGAACATGTTAGTGTACTTAAACAACTGATTAGTACTAAGAAACAGCTAGAAGAAAAATGCATACAATTTGATGAAGTTAATTTGAAACTCGAATCTCTTATAGACATAAATGAAAAACTGAAAAGAGAAACTCATGAACTGAAATGTGATGTAGCTAAGTTCAACAGTGGTAAAAACAATTTAGAAAGACTTCTTAGAAATCAGAGAAATCTAGATGTTAAAACTGGACTTGGTTATAAACAAAACATGCATATGAAAAGGCATCAGAAATCTGTTCAATCTAAACAAATGTAAGATAACTTTACTAGACCAAATCAGAAGCCATCCCCTACTGTTACATGTCACTTTTGCTGTAAAAAGGGACATAAAGTGTTCAATTGAAAACTGAAAAAACGTGCCAACAGAGGATGGAAACAAATCTGGAAAGTTAAGGAATCATCATTTGAAACTAACCCCCCAGGACCCAATTTAAATTGGGTACCTAAATCCAAAACCTGATTATTTTATGCAGATATGCTTGGCATCCAGAAATCAGTCTTGGTATCTGGACAGTGGATGCTCCAGGCATATGACCGGAGACAAGTCCAAATTCTTGTCTCTGAACTTAAAAAGTGGTGGCTTTGTCAAATACGGAGACAACAACAAAGGAAAGATCCTTGGCATTGGAGATATAGGAAATAACTCAACTGCTGTTATCAAGGATGTTTTATTTGTTGAAGGCCTGAAACACAACTTACTAAGCATTAGTCAGCTGTGTGACAAAGGGTTTAAGGTAAACTTTACTTCCATATCCTGCACGCTTGAGCATAAGGAAGTTGAAGGTATGAAACTGACAGGTAAAAGAATTAATAATATTTACATGATAGATTTTGATTCGTTGCCTGCAAATGATTTCTGTTGCTTGTTGTCTAGTGCTGATGAGAGCTGGCTGTGGCACAAACGAGTGGCTCATATTCATATGGACCACTTGAACAGGCTTGTCAGCAAGCAGCTAGTCCTAGGTCTCCCAAATAGGAAGTTCTCTAAGGACAGACTATGTGACTCCTGCGAGAGGAGTAAGCTAGTCAAATCTTCCTTCCCCCCTATAGACTTGGTTCAAACCAAGAAAGTTTTAGAGTTGGTGCATATGGACCTCTTTGGTCCATCTCAGGTTAGAAGTTTTGGAGGAAACCTATATGGCTATGTTTTGGTAGATGATTACACAAGGTTCACATGGACATATTTTCTAACTCACAAGAGTGAGGCATTCTCAGCTTTCAAAAAATTTGCTGCTTTGACTCAAAATGAGAATAATACGAAAATCATATCCATAAAAAGTGATCATGGAGGTGAATTCCAAAATGATGCTTTTCAAACCTTCTGTGAAAATCATGGTATCAAACATATCTTCTCAGCCCCAAGAACTCCACAGCAGAATGGAGTAGTAGAAAGGAAGAATAGATCATTAGTAGAGCTTGCTAGGACAATGCTCAAAGACTCTAATCTTCCCAAGTACTTTTGGGCTGATGCCATTAACACTGCAGCTCATGTAGTGAATAGGGTTCTCATTAGACCTTTTCTTAGAAAGACTCCCTATGAGTTATACAAAGGGAGAAAGCCTAACATCTCCTACTTTAGGGTTTTTGGGTGTAAGTGCTTTGTGTTAAACAATGGCAAGGGACCTTTAGGTAAATTTGATCCTAAGTCAGATGAGGGTATCTTCCTAGGGTATTCCCAAGTTAGTAAGGCCAATAGAATCTACAATAAAAGGACCAAAACTATAGAGGAGTCTGTACATGTCAAATTTGATGAAAACTTGAACAGCACTCTTTCTATAGTTGAAAAGTCATTGGATGATGTTGTGGATTCTGAATCCATAGAAACCAGTGAGCCTGAACCTCCAACCAACCTTGACTGTGTGGAACCTATTAGGGAAGTTGACCTACCTAAATGTATATCCAATACCAAAAATGAACTTATTGGATGCACGTGATTGGTTAAAAACCCTAATTGGAGAAGAACAAGCATAGGGAGGACGAAAATGACCGAAATGTTCATCCCATGACACCAATTACCATATTGGATGCACAAGATTGGTTGAAAACCATAATTGGACAAGAATAAGCCTATGGAGGTCGAAAATGACCTAACTGTACATCCAATGACACAAATGAACTTATTGGATGCACAAGATTGGTTAAAAACCCTAATTGGACAAGAATATGACAAGGGAGGACAAAAAAGACTTAAATGTTCATCAAATGACACAAACACACCTATTGGATGCACAAGATTGGTTAAAAACCCTAATTGGAGAAGAATAAGCCTAGGGAAGACGAAAATGACCTAAATGTTCATTCAATGACACAAAGAAACCTATTGAATGACCAAGAATGCATAAAAACCCTAATTGGACAAGAATAAACCTAGGGAGGACGAAAATGACATAAATGTACATCCAATGACACAAATGAACTTATTGGATGCACAAGAATAAGCCTAAGGAGGACGAAAATGACCTATATGTTCACCCAATGACACAAATGAACTTATTGGATGCACAAGATTGGTTAAAAACCCTAATTGGAAAAGTATAAGCCTAGGGAGGACGAAAATGACGTAAATGTTCATCCAACGACACAAATTAACTTATTGGATGCACAAGATTGGTTAAAAACCCTAATTGGACAAGAATAAGCCTGGGGATGACGAAAATGACCTAACTATAATTCCGATGACACAAATGAACTTGTTGGATTCACAAGATTGGTTAAAAACTCTAATTGGACAAGAATAAGCCTAGGGAGGAACAAAATGACCTAAACGTTCATCTCATGACACAAACACACCTATTTAATGCACTAGATTGCTGGTAAAATCCTAATTGGACAAAAATAAACATAGGGAAGACGAAAATGACCTAAATGTTCATCCAATGAAACAAACACACCTATTGGATGCACAAGATTGGTTAAAAAGCAAAATTTGACAAGAATAAGCCTAGGGAAGACCAAAATGAACTAAATGATCATCCAATGACACAAATGAACTTGTTGGATGCACAAGATTGGTTAAAAACCCTAATTGGACAAGAATAAGCCTAGGGAGGAACAAAATCACCTAGATGTTCATCCAATGACACAAACTCACCATTGGATGCACAAGATTGCTTAAAAACCCTAATTTGACAAGAATAAACCTAGGGAGGACGAAAATGACCTAAATGTACATCCAATGACACAAATAAACTTATTGGATGCACATGATTGGTTAAAAACCCTAATTGGACAACAATAAGCCTAGGGAGGACGAAAATGACCTAAATGTCCATCCAATGACACAAATGACCTTATTGGATGCAAAAGATTGGTTAAAAACCCAAATTGGACAAACATAAGACTAGGGAGGACGAAAAAGACTTAAATGTTCATTGAATGACACAAACACACCTACTGGATGCACAAGATTGGTTAAAAACCCTAATTTGACTTGAAAAAGCCTAGGGAGGACGAAAATTACCGAAATGTTCATCCAATGACACACAGACACCTATTGAGTGCACAAGAATGCTTAAAAACCCTAATTGGACACGAATAAACCTAGGGAGGACGAAAATGACCAAAATGTACATCCAATGACCCATGTGAACTTATTGGATGCAAATGATTGGTTAAAAACCCTAATTGGACAAGAATAAGCCTATGGAGGACGAAAATGACCTAAATGTTCATGCAATGACACAAATGAACTTATTGGATGCACAAGATTGAATAAAAACCCTAATTGGAAAAGAATAAGCCTAGGGAGGACGAAAATGACTTAAATGTTCATCCAATGACACAAACAAACCTAATGGATGCACAAGATTGGTTAAAAACCCTAATTGGACAAGAATAAGCCTAGGGAGGACGAAAATGATTTAAATGTTCATCCAATGACACAAACACACCTAATGGATGCAAAAGATTGGTTTAAAACCCTAATTGGACAAGAATAAGCCTAGGGAGGAACAAAATCACCTAGATGTTCATCCAATGACACAAACACACCTATTGGATGCACAAGATTGCTTAAAAACCCTAATTTGACAAGAATAAACCTAGGGAGGACGAAAATAACCTAAATGTACATCCAATGACACAAATAAACTTATTGGATGCACATGATTGGTTAAAAACCCTAATTGGACGAGAATAAGCCTAGGTAGGACGAAAATAACCTAAATGTTCATCCAATGACACAAACACACCTATTGGATGCACAAGACTGGTTAAAAACCCTAATTGGACAAGAATAAACCTTGGGAGGACCAAAATGACCTAAATGTACATCCAATGACACAAATGAACTTATTGGATGCACCAGATTGGTTAAAAACCCAAATTGGAAAAAATAAGACTTAGGAGGACGAAAAAGACATAAATGTTCATTGAATGACACAAACACACCTACTGGATGCACAAGATTGGTTAAAAACCCTAATTAGACAAGAAAAAGCCTAGGGAGACTAAAATGACGGAAATGTTCATCCAATGACACAAAGACACCTATTGAATGCACAAGAATAAGCCTAGGGAGGACCAAAATGAACTAAATGATCATTCAATGACACAAATGAACTTGTTGGATGCACAAGATTGGTTAAAAACCCTAATTGGACAAGAATAAGCCTAGGGAGCAACAAAATGTCGTAGATGTTCATGCAATGACAGAAACACACCTACTAGATGCACAAGATTGTTTAAAAACCCTAATTTGACAAGAATAAACCTAGGGAGGACGAAAATAACCTAAATGAACTTCCAACAACACAAATGAACTTATTGGATGCACAAGATTGGTTAAAAACTCTAATTGGAAAAGAATAAGCCTAGGGAGGAACAAAATGACCTAAACGTTCATCTCATGACACAAACACACCTATTGGATGCACTAGATTGCTTAAAAACCATAATTGGACAAAAATAAACCTATGGAAGACGAAAATGACCTAAATGTTCATCAAATGACACAAACACAAACACACCTAATTCAACATGAATAAGACTAGGTAGAACGAAAAAGACCTAAATGTTCATCAAATGACACAAACACACCTATTGGATGCACAAGATTGGTTAAAAACCCTAATTGGACAAGAATAAGCCTAGGGAGGACGAAAATGACTTAAATGTACTTCCAAGGACACAAATGAACTTATTGGACGCACAAGATTGGTTAAAAACCCTAATAGGACAAGAATAAGCCTAGGGAGGACCAAAATGACCTAAATGATCATCCAACGACACAAATGAACTTAATGGATGCACAAGATTGAATAAAAACCCTAATTGGAAAAGAATAAGCCTAGGGAGGACGAAAATGACTTAAATGTTCATCCAATGACACAAACAAACCTAATGGATGCACAAGATTGGTTAAAAACCCTAATTGGACAAGAATAAGCCTAGGGAGCAACAAAATGTCGTAGATGTTCATGCAATGACAGAAACACACCTACTAGATGCACAAGATTGTTTAAAAACCCTAATTTGACAAGAATAAACCTAGGGAGGACGAAAATAACCTAAATGTACTTCCAACGACACAAATGAACTTATTGGATGCACAAGATTGGTTAAAAACTCTAATTGGAAAAGAATAAGCCTAGGGAGGAACAAAATGACCTAAACGTTCATCTCATGACACAAACACACCTATTGGATGCACTAGATTGCTTAAAAACCATAATTGGACAAAAATAAACCTATGGAAGACGAAAATGACCTAAATGTTCATCAAATGACACAAACACAAACACACCTAATTCAACAAGAATAAGACTAGGTAGAACGAAAAAGACCTAAATGTTCATCAAATGACACAAACACACCTATTGGATGCACAAGATTGGTTAAAAACCCTAATTGGACAAGAATAAGCCTAGGGAGGACGAAAATGACTTAAATGTACTTCCAATGACACAAATGAACTTATTGGACGCACAAGATTGGTTAAAAACCCTAATAGGACAAGAATAAGCCTAGGGAGGACCAAAACGACCTAAATGATCATCCAACGACACAAATGAACTTATTGGATGCACAAGATTGAATAAAAACCCTAATTGGAAAAGAATAAGCCTACGGAGGACGAAAATGACTTAAATGTTCATCCAATGACACAAACAAACCTAATGGATGCACAAGATTGGTTAAAAACCCTAATTGGACAAGAATAAGCCTAGGGAGGACGAAAATGATTTAAATGTTCATCCAATGACTCAAACACACCTAATGGATGCAAAAGATTGGTTTAAAACCCTAATTGGACAAGAATAAGCCTAGGGAGGAACAAAATCACCTAGATGTTCATCCAATTACACAAACACACCTATTGGATGCACAAGATTGCTTAAAAACCCTAATTTGACAAGAATAAACCTAGGGAGGACGAAAATAACCTAAATGTACATCCAATGACACAAATAAACATGTTGGATGCAAAAGATTGGTTAAAAACCCTAATTGGACAAGAATAAGCCTACGGAGGACGAAAATGACGTAAATGTTCATCCAATGACACAAATGAACTTATTGGATGCACAAGATAGGCTAAAAACCCTAATTGGAAAAGTATAAGCCTAGGGAGGACGAAAATGACCTAAATGTTCATCCAACAACACAAATTAACTTATTGGATGCACAAGATTGGTTAAAAACCCTAATTGGACAAGAATAAGGCTAGGGAGGACGAAAATGACCTAATTATAATTCCAATGACACAAATGAACTTCTTGGATTCACAAGATTGGTTAAAAACTCTAATTGGACAAGAATAAGCCTATGGAGGAACAAAATGACCTAAATGTTCATCTCATGACACAAACACACCTATTGGATGCACTAGATTGCTTAAAAACCCTAATTGGACAAAAATAAACCTAGGAAGGACGAAAATGACCTAAATGTTCATCCAATGAAACAAACACACCTATAGGATGTACAAGATTGATTAAAAAGCATAATTGGACAAGAATAAGCCTACGGAGGACGAAAATGACCTAAATGTACATGCAATGACACAAATTAACTTATTGGATGCACAAGATTGGTTAAAAACCGTAATTGGAAAAGTATAAGCCTAGGGAGGACGAAAATGACCTAAATGTTCATCCAACGACACAAATTAACTTATTGGATGCACAAGAATGCTTAAAAACCATAATTGGACAAGAATAAACCTAGGGAGGACGAAAATGACATAAATGTACATCCAATGACCCAAGTGAACTTATTGGATGCAAATGATGGTTAAAAACCCTAATTGGACAAGAATATGCCTATGGAGGAAGAAAATGACCTATATGTTCACCCAATGACACAAATTAACTTATTGGATGCACAAGATTGGTTAAAAACCCTAATTGGACAAGAATAAGCCTAGGGAGGACGAAAATGACCTAACTATAATTTCGATGACACAAATGAACTTGTTGGATTCACAAGATTGGTTAAAAACTTTAATTGGACAAGAATAAGCCTAGGGAGGAACAAAATGACCTAAACGTTCATCTCATGACACAAACACACCTATTGGATGCACTAGATTGCTGGAAAAAATCCTAATTGGACAAAAATAAAGCTAGGGAAGACGAAAATGACCTAAATGTTCATCCAATGAAA
>JBBPBT010001348.1:224153-236993 GCA_037974875.1 Cicer bijugum | reverse complement strand
CTTAAAAACCATAATTGGACAAAAATAAACCTATGGAAGACGAAAATGACCTAAATGTTCATCAAATGACACAAACACAAACACACCTAATTCAACAAGAATAAGACTAGGTAGAACGAAAAAGACCTAAATGTTCATCAAATGACACAAACACACCTATTGGATGCACAAGATTGGTTAAAAACCCTAATTGGACAAGAATAAGCCTAGGGAGGACGAAAATGACTTAAATGTACTTCCAATGACACAAATGAACTTATTGGACGCACAAGATTGGTTAAAAACCCTAATAGGACAAGAATAAGCCTAGGGAGGACCAAAACGACCTAAATGATCATCCAACGACACAAATGAACTTATTGGATGCACAAGATTGAATAAAAACCCTAATTGGAAAAGAATAAGCCTAGGGAGGACGAAAATGACTTAAATGTTCATCCAATGACACAAACAAACCTAATGGATGCACAAGATTGGTTAAAAACCCTAATTGGACAAGAATAAGCCTAGGGAGGACGAAAATGATTTAAATGTTCATCCAATGACTCAAACACACCTAATGGATGCAAAAGATTGGTTTAAAACCCTAATTGGACAAGAATAAGCCTAGGGAGGAAAAAAATCACCTAGATGTTCATCGAATTACACAAACACACCTATTGGATGCACAAGATTGCTTAAAAACCCTAATTTGACAAGAATAAACCTAGGGAGGACGAAAATAACTTAAATGTACATCCAATGACACAAATAAACATGTTGGATGCAAAAGATTGGTTAAAAACCCTAATTGGACAAGAATAAGCCTACGGAGGACGAAAATGACGTAAATGTTCATCCAATGACACAAATGAACTTATTGGATGCACAAGATAGGCTAAAAACCCTAATTGGAAAAGTATAAGCCTAGGGAGGACGAAAATGACCTAAATGTTCATCCAACAACACAAATTAACTTATTGGATGCACAAGATTGGTTAAAAACCCTAATTGGACAAGAATAAGGCTAGGGAGGACGAAAATGACCTAATTATAATTCCAATGACACAAATGAACTTCTTGGATTCACAAGATTGGTTAAAAACTCTAATTGGACAAGAATAAGCCTATGGAGGAACAAAATGACCTAAATGTTCATCTCATGACACAAACACACCTATTGGATGCACTAGATTGCTTAAAAACCCTAATTGGACAAAAATAAACCTAGGAAGGACGAAAATGACCTAAATGTTCATCCAATGAAACAAACACACCTATTGGATGTACAAGATTGATTAAAAAGCATAATTGGTCAAGAATAAGCCTACGGAGGACGAAAATGACCTAAATGTACATGCAATGACACAAATTAACTTATTGGATGCACAAGATTGGTTAAAAACCGTAATTGGAAAAGTATAAGCCTAGGGAGGACGAAAATGACCTAAATGTTCATCCAACGACACAAATTAACTTATTGGATGCACAAGAATGCTTAAAAACCATAATTGGACAAGAATAAACCTAGGGAGGACGAAAATGACATAAATGTACATCCAATGACCCAAGTGAACTTATTGGATGCAAATGATGGTTAAAAACCCTAATTGGACAAGAATAAGCCTATGGAGGAAGAAAATGACCTATATGTTCACCCAATGACACAAATTAACTTATTGGATGCACAAGATTGGTTAAAAACCCTAATTGGACAAGAATAAGCCTAGGGAGGACGAAAATGACCTAACTATAATTTCGATGACACAAATGAACTTGTTGGATTCACAAGATTGGTTAAAAACTTTAATTGGACAAGAATAAGCCTAGGGAGGAACAAAATGACCTAAACGTTCATCTCATGACACAAACACACCTATTGGATGCACTAGATTGCTGGAAAAAATCCTAATTGGACAAAAATAAAGCTAGGGAAGACGAAAATGACCTAAATGTTCATCCAATGAAACAAACACACCTATTGGATGCACAAGATTGGTTAAAAAGTAAAATTGGACAAGAATAAGCCTAGGGAAGACCAAAATGAACTAAATGATCATCCAATGACACAAACACACCTAATGGATGCACAAGATTGGTTAAAAACCCTAATTGGACAAGAATAAGCCTAGGGAGGAACAAAATCACCTAGATGTTCATCCAATGACACAAACACACCTATTGGATGCACAAGATTGCTTAAAAACCCTAATTTGACAATAATAAACCTAGGGAGGACGAAAATAACCTAAATGTACATCCAATGACACAAATAAACTTATTGGATGCACATGATTGGTTAAAAACCCTAATAGGACAAGAATAAGCCTAGGGAGGACGAAAATAACCTAAATGTTCATCCAATGACACAAATGACCTTATTGGATGGACAAGATTGGTTAAAAACCCTAATTGGATAAGAATAAGCCTTAGGAGGACATAATTATCCTAACTGTACATCCAATGATACAAATGAACTTATTGGATGCACAAGATCGGTTAAAAACCCAAATTGGACAAAAATAAGACTAAGGAGGACGAAAAAGCCTTAAATGTTCATTGAATGACACAAACACACCTACTGGATGCACAAGATTGGTTAAAAACCCTAATTAGACACGAAAAAGCCTAGGGAGACGAAAATGACAGAAATGTTCATCCAATGACAGAAAGACACCTATTGAATGCACAACAATAAGCCTAGGGAGGACCAAAATGAACTAAATGATCATTCAATGACACAAATGAACTTGTTGGATGCACAAGATTGGTTAAAAACCCTAATTGGACAATAATAAGCCTAGGGAGCAACAAAATGACGTAGATGTTCATGCAATGACATAAACACACCTACTGGATGCACAAGATTGTTTAAAAACCCTAATTTGACAATAATAAACCTAGGGAGGATGAAAATAACCTAAATGTACTTCAAACGACACAAATGAACTTATTGGATACACATGATTGGTTAAAAACCCTAAATGGACAAGAATAAGCCTATGGAGGACGAAAATGTCCTAAATGTGCATCCAATGACACAAATGACCTTATTCGATGCACAAGATTGGTTAAAAACCCTAATTGGACAAGAATAAGCCTAAGGAGGACGAAACTGACCTAACTGTACATCCAATGACACAAATGAACTTATTGGATGCACAAGATTGGTTAAAAACTCTAATTGGAAAAGAATAAGCCTAGGGAGGAACAAAATGACCTAAACGTTCATCTCATAACACAAACACACCTATTGGATGCACTAGATTGCTTAAAAACCGTAATTGGACAAAAATAAACCTAGGGAAGACGAAAATGACCTAAATGTTCATCCAATGAAACAAACACACCTATTGGATGCACAAGATTGGTTAAAAAGCAAAATTGGACAAGAATAAGCCTAGGGAAGACCAAAATGAACTAAATGATCATCCAATAACACAAATGAACTTGTTGGATGCACAAGATTGGTTAAAAACCCTAATTGGACAAGAATAAGCCTATGGAGGACGAAAATGACGTAAATGTTCATCCAATGACACAAATGAACTTATTGGATGCACAAGATTGGTTAAAATCCCTAATTGGAAAAGTATAAGCCTAGGGAGGACGAAAATGACCTAAATGTTCATCCAACGACACAAATTAACTTATTGGATGCACAAGATTGGTTAAAAACCCTAATTGGACAAGAATAAGCCTAGGGAGGACCAAAATGACCTAAATGATCATCCAACGACACAAATGAACTTAATGGATGCACAAGATTGAATAAAAACCCTAATTGGAAAAGAATAAGCCTAGGGAGGACGAAAATGACTTAAATGTTCATCCAATGACACAAACAAACCTAATGGATGCACAAGATTGGTTAAAAACCCTAATTGGACAAGAATAAGCCTAGGGAGCAACAAAATGTCGTAGATGTTCATGCAATGACAGAAACACACCTACTAGATGCACAAGATTGTTTAAAAACCCTAATTTGACAAGAATAAACCTAGGGAGGACGAAAATAACCTAAATGTACTTCCAACGACACAAATGAACTTATTGGATGCACAAGATTGGTTAAAAACTCTAATTGGAAAAGAATAAGCCTAGGGAGGAACAAAATGACCTAAACGTTCATCTCATGACACAAACACACCTATTGGATGCACTAGATTCCTTAAAAACCATAATTGGACAAAAATAAACCTATGGAAGACGAAAATGACCTAAATGTTCATCAAATGACACAAACACAAACACACCTAATTCAACAAGAATAAGACTAGGTAGAACGAAAAAGACCTAAATGTTCATCAAATGACACAAACACACCTATTGGATGCACAAGATTGGTTAAAAACCCTAATTGGACAAGAATAAGCCTAGGGAGGACGAAAATGACTTAAATGTACTTCCAATGACACAAATGAACTTATTGGACGCACAAGATTGGTTAAAAACCCTAATAGGACAAGAATAAGCCTAGGGAGGACCAAAACGACCTAAATGATCATCCAACGACACAAATGAACTTATTGGATGCACAAGATTGAATAAAAACCCTAATTGGAAAAGAATAAGCCTAGGGAGGACGAAAATGACTTAAATGTTCATCCAATGACACAAACAAACCTAATGGATGCACAAGATTGGTTAAAAACCCTAATTGGACAAGAATAAGCCTAGGGAGGACGAAAATGATTTAAATGTTCATCCAATGACTCAAACACACCTAATGGATGCAAAAGATTGGTTTAAAACCCTAATTGGACAAGAATAAGCCTAGGGAGGAAAAAAATCACCTAGATGTTCATCGAATTACACAAACACACCTATTGGATGCACAAGATTGCTTAAAAACCCTAATTTGACAAGAATAAACCTAGGGAGGACGAAAATAACTTAAATGTACATCCAATGACACAAATAAACATGTTGGATGCAAAAGATTGGTTAAAAACCCTAATTGGACAAGAATAAGCCTACGGAGGACGAAAATGACGTAAATGTTCATCCAATGACACAAATGAACTTATTGGATGCACAAGATAGGTTAAAAACCCTAATTGGAAAAGTATAAGCCTAGGGAGGACGAAAATGACCTAAATGTTCATCCAACAACACAAATTAACTTATTGGATGCACAAGATTGGTTAAAAACCCTAATTGGACAAGAATAAGGCTAGGGAGGACGAAAATGACCTAATTATAATTCCAATGACACAAATGAACTTCTTGGATTCACAAGATTGGTTAAAAACTCTAATTGGACAAGAATAAGCCTATGGAGGAACAAAATGACCTAAATGTTCATCTCATGACACAAACACACCTATTGGATGCACTAGATTGCTTAAAAACCCTAATTGGACAAAAATAAACCTAGGAAGGACGAAAATGACCTAAATGTTCATCCAATGAAACAAACACACCTATTGGATGTACAAGATTGATTAAAAAGCATAATTGGTCAAGAATAAGCCTACGGAGGACGAAAATGACCTAAATGTACATGCAATGACACAAATTAACTTATTGGATGCACAAGATTGGTTAAAAACCGTAATTGGAAAAGTATAAGCCTAGGGAGGACGAAAATGACCTAAATGTTCATCCAACGACACAAATTAACTTATTGGATGCACAAGAATGCTTAAAAACCATAATTGGACAAGAATAAACCTAGGGAGGACGAAAATGACATAAATGTACATCCAATGACCCAAGTGAACTTATTGGATGCAAATGATGGTTAAAAACCCTAATTGGACAAGAATAAGCCTATGGAGGAAGAAAATGACCTATATGTTCACCCAATGACACAAATTAACTTATTGGATGCACAAGATTGGTTAAAAACCCTAATTGGACAAGAATAAGCCTAGGGAGGACGAAAATGACCTAACTATAATTTCGATGACACAAATGAACTTGTTGGATTCACAAGATTGGTTAAAAACTTTAATTGGACAAGAATAAGCCTAGGGAGGAACAAAATGACCTAAACGTTCATCTCATGACACAAACACACCTATTGGATGCACTAGATTGCTGGAAAAAATCCTAATTGGACAAAAATAAAGCTAGGGAAGACGAAAATGACCTAAATGTTCATCCAATGAAATAAACACACCTATTGGATGCACAAGATTGGTTAAAAAGTAAAATTGGACAAGAATAAGCCTAGGGAAGACCAAAATGAACTAAATGATCATCCAATGACACAAACACACCTAATGGATGCACAAGATTGGTTAAAAACCCTAATTGGACAAGAATAAGCCTAGGGAGGAACAAAATCACCTAGATGTTCATCCAATGACACAAACACACCTATTGGATGCACAAGATTGCTTAAAAACCCTAATTTGACAAGAATAAACCTAGGGAGGACGAAAATAACCTAAATGTACATCCAATGACACAAATAAACTTATTGGATGCACATGATTGGTTAAAAACCCTAATAGGACAAGAATAAGCCTAGGGAGGACGAAAATAACCTAAATGTTCATCCAATGACACAAATGACCTTATTGGATGGACAAGATTGGTTAAAAACCCTAATTGGATAAGAATAAGCCTTAGGAGGACATAATTATCCTAACTGTACATCCAATGATACAAATGAACTTATTGGATGCACAAGATTGGTTAAAAACCCAAATTGGACAAAAATAAGACTAAGGAGGACGAAAAAGCCTTAAATGTTCATTGAATGACACAAACACACCTACTGGATGCACAAGATTGGTTAAAAACCCTAATTAGACACGAAAAAGCCTAGGGAGACGAAAATGACGGAAATGTTCATCCAATGACAGAAAGACACCTATTGAATGCACAACAATAAGCCTAGGGAGGACCAAAATGAACTAAATGATCATTCAATGACACAAATGAACTTGTTGGATGCACAAGATTGGTTAAAAACCCTAATTGGACAATAATAAGCCTAGGGAGCAACAAAATGACGTAGATGTTCATGCAATGACAGAAACACACCTACTGGATGCACAAGATTGTTTAAAAACCCTAATTTGACAATAATAAACCTAGGGAGGATGAAAATAACCTAAATGTACTTCAAACAACACAAATG
The DNA here is from genome assembly GCA_037974875.1 of Cicer bijugum. Lineage (NCBI taxonomy): Eukaryota > Viridiplantae > Streptophyta > Magnoliopsida > Fabales > Fabaceae > Cicer > Cicer bijugum. The sequence goes on along the minus strand of JBBPBT010001348.1, from coordinate 229,918 downwards.
AACTTATTGGATACACATGATTGGTTAAAAACCCAAAATGGACAAGAATAAGCCTATGGAGGACGAAAATGTCCTAAATGTGCATCCAATGACACAAATGACCTTATTCGATGCACAAGATTGGTTAAAAACCCTAATTGGACAAGAATAAGCCTAAGGAGGACGAAACTGACCTAACTGTACATCCAATGACACAAATGAACTTATTGGATGCACAAGATTGGTTAAAAACTCTAATTGGAAAAGAATAAGCCTAGGGAGGAACAAAATGACCTAAACGTTCATCTCATAACACAAACACACCTATTGGATGCACTAGATTGCTTAAAAACCGTAATTGCACAAAAATAAACCTAGGGAAGACGAAAATGACCTAAATGTTCATCCAATGAAACAAACACACCTATTGGATGCACAAGATTGGTTAAAAAGCAAAATTGGACAAGAATAAGCCTAGGGAAGACCAAAATGAACTAAATGATCATCCAATAACACAAATGAACTTGTTGGATGCACAAGATTGGTTAAAAACCCTAATTGGACAAGAATAAGCCTATGGAGGACGAAAATGACGTAAATGTTCATCCAATGACACAAATGAACTTATTGGATGCACAAGATTGGTTAAAAACCCTAATTGGAAAAGTATAAGCCTAGGGAGGACGAAAATGACCGAAATGTTCATCCAACGACACAAATTAACTTATTGGATGCACAAGATTGGTTAAAAACCCTAATTGGACAAGAATAAGCCTAGGGAGGACGAAAATGACCTAATTATAATTCCAATGACACAAATGAACTTGTTGGATTCACATGATTGGTTAAAAACTCTAATTGGACAAGAATAAGCCTATGGAGGAACAAAATTACCTAAATGTTCATCTCATGACACAAACACACCTGTTGGATGCACTAGATTGCTTAAAAACCCTAATTGGACAAAAATAAACCCTAATTGGACGAAAATAAACCCTAATTGCTTAAAAACCCTAATTGGACGAAAATGACCTAAATGTTCATCCAATGAAACAAACAGACCTATTGGATGTACAAGATTGATTAAAAAGCATAATTGAACAAGAATAAGCCTAGGGAAGACCAAAATGAACTAAATGATCATCCAATGACACAAATGAACTTATTGGACGAACAAGATTGGTTAAAAACCCTAACTGGACAAGAATAAGCCTAGAGAGGAACAAAATCACCTAGATGTTCATCCAATGACACTGACACACCTATTGGATGCACAAGATTGATTAAAAACCGTAATTTGACAAGAATAAACCTAGGGAGGACGAAAATAACTTAAATGTACATCCAATGACACAAATAAACTTATTGGATACACATGATTGGTTAAAAACCCAAATAGGACAAGAATAAGCCTAGGGAGGACGAAAATGTCCTAAATGTTTATCCAATGATACAAATGACCTTATTGGATGCACAAGATTGGTTAAAAACCCTAATTGGACAAGAATAAGCCTAATGAGGACGAAACTGACCTAACTGTACATCCAATGACACAAATGAACTTATTGGATGCACAAGATTGGTTAAAAACCCTAATTGGACAAAAATAAGACTAGGGAGGACGAAAAAGACTTAAATGTTCATTGAATGCACAAGATTGTTAAAAAAACCCTAATTTGACAAGAAAAAGCCTAGGGAGGACGAAAACGACCTAAATGTTCATCCAACGACACAAATTAACTTATTGGATGCACAAGACTGGTTAAAAACCCTAATTGGACAAGAATAAGCCTAGGGATGACGAAAATGACCTTACTATAAATTCAATGACACAAATGAACTTGTTGGACTGACAAGATTGGTTAAAAACTCATATTTGACAAAAAATAAGCCTAGGGAGGAACAAAATGACCTAAACGTTCATCGCATGACACAAACACACCTATTGGATGCCCTAGAATGCTTAAAAACCATAATTGGATAAAAATAAACCTACGGAGGACGAAAATGACCAAAATGTTCATCCAATGAAACAAACACACTTATTGGATGCACAAGAATGCTTAAAAACCCTAATTGGACAAGAATAAACCAAGGGAGGACGAAAATCTCCTGCATGTACAACCAATGACACAAATGAACTTATTGGAGGCACAAGATTGGATAAAAACCCTAATAGGACAAGAATAAGCCTAGGGAGGACCAAAATGACCTAAATGATCATCCAATGACACAAATGAACTTATTGGATGCACAAGATTGGTTAAAAACCCTAATGGGACAAGAATAAGCCTTGGGAGGAACAAAACGTACTAAATGTTCATCAAATGACACAAACACACCTATTGGATACACAAGATTGGTTAAAAACCCTAATTTGACAAGAATAAATCTAGGGAGGACGCAAATCACCAAAATGTACATCCAACGACACAAGTGAACATATTGGATGCACACGATTGGTTAAAAACCCTAATCGGACAAGAATAATCATGGGGAGGACGAAAATGACCTAAGTATACATCCAATGACACAAATGAACTTATTGGGCGCACAAATTGGTTAAAAACCCTAATAGGACAAGAATAAGCCCAGAGATGACCAAAATAACCTAAATGATCATCCAATGACACAAATGAATTTGTTGGATGCACAAGATTGGATAAAAACCCTAATTGGACAAGAATAAGACTAGGGAGGACGAAAAAGACCTAAATGTTCAACAAATGACATAAATGAACTTATTGGATGCACAAGATTGGTTAAAAACCCTAATTGGACAAGAATAAGCCTAGGGAGGACGAAAATGACCTAAATGATCATCCAATGACACAAATGAACTTATTGGATGCACAAGATTTGTTAAAGACCCTAATTAGACAAGAATAAGCCTAAGGAGGACGAAAATGACCTAAACGTTCATCCAATGACACAAACACACCTATTGGATGCACAAGATTTGTTAAAAACCCTAATTGGACAAGAAAAAGCCTAGGGAGGACCAAAATGACCTAAATGATCATCCAATGACACAAATGAACTTATTGGACGAACAAGATTGGTTAAAAACCCTAACTGGACAAGAATAAGCCTAGAGAGGAACAAAATCACCTAGATGTTCATCCAATGACACTGACACACCTATTGGATGCACAAGACTGATTAAAAACCCTAATTTGACAAGAATAAACCTAGGGAGGACGAAAATAACTTAAATGTACATCCAATGACACAAATAAACTTATTGGATACACATGATTGGTTAAAAACCCAAATAGGACAAGAATAAGCCTAGGGAGGACGAAAATGTCCTAAATGATTATCCAATGACACAAATGACCTTATTGGATGCACAAGATTGGTTAAAAACCCTAATTGGACAAGAATAAGCCTAAGGAGGACGAAACTGACCTAACTGTACATCCAATGACACAAATGAACTTATTGGATGCACAAGATTGGTTAAAAACCCTAATTGGACAAAAATAAGACTAGGGAGGACGAAAAAGACTTAAATGTTCATTGAATGCACAAGATTGTTAAAAAACCCTAATTTGACAAGAAAAAGCCTAGGGAGGACGAAAACGACCTAAATGTTCATCCAACGACCCAAATTAACTTACTGGATGCACAAGACTGGTTAAAAACCCTAATTGGACAAGAATAAGCCTAGGGATGACGAAAATGATCTTACTATAAATTCAATGACACAAATGAACTTGTTGGACTGACAAGATTGGTTAAAAACTCATATTTGACAAAAAATAAGCCTAGGGAGGAACAAAATGACCTAAACGTTCATCGCATGACACAAACACACCTATTGGATGCCCTAGAATGCTTAAAAACCATAATTGGATAAAAATAAACCTAGGGAGGACGAAAATGACCAAAATGTTCATCCAATTAAACAAACACACCTATTGGATGCACAAGAATGCTTAAAAACCCTAATTGGACAAGAATAAACCAAGGGAGGACGAAAATCTCCTGCATGTACAACCAATGACACAAATGAACTTATTGGAGGCACAAGATTGGATAAAAACCCTAATAGGACAAGAATAAGCCTAGGGAGGACCAAAATGACCTAAATGATCATCCTATGACACAAATGAACTTATTGGATGCACAAGATTGGTTAAAAACCCTAATGGGACAAGAATAAGCCTTGGGAGGAACAAAACGTACTAAATGTTCATCAAATGACACAAACACACCTATTGGATACACAAGATTGGTTAAAAACCCTAATTGGACAAGAATAAATCTAGGGAGGACGCAAATCACCAAAATGTACATCCAATGACACAAGTGAACATATTGGATGCACACGATTGGTTAAAAACCCTAATCGGACAAGAATAATCATGGGGAGGACGAAAATGACCTAAGTATACATCCAATGACACAAATGAACTTATTGGGCGCACAAATTGGTTAAAAACCCTAATAGGACAAGAATAAGCCTAGAGATGACCAAAATAACCTAAATGATCATCCAATGACACAAATGAATTTGTTGGATGCACAAGATTGGATAAAAACCCTAATTGGACAAGAATAAGACTAGGGAGGACGAAAAAGACCTAAATGTTCAACAAATGACATAAATGAACTTATTGGATGCACAAGATTGGTTAAAAACCCTAATTGGACAAGAATAAGCCTAGGGAGGACGAAAATGACCTAAATGATCATCCAATGACACAAATGAACTTATTGGATGCACAAGATTTGTTAAAGACCCTAATTAGACAAGAATAAGCCTAAGGAGGACGAAAATGACCTAAACGTTCATCCAATGACACAAACACACCTATTGGATGCACAAGATTTGTTAAAAACCCTAATTGGACAAGAAAAAGCCTAGGGAGGACCAAAATGACCTAAATGATCATCCAATGACACAAATGAACTTATTGGACGAACAAGATTGGTTAAAAACCCTAACTGGACAAGAATAAGCCTAGAGAGGAACAAAATCACCTAGATGTTCATCCAATGACACTGACACACCTATTGGATGCACAAGATTGATTAAAAACCCTAATTTGACAAGAATAAACCTAGGGAGGACGAAAATAACTTAAATGTACATCCAATGACACAAATAAACTTATTGGATACACATGATTGGTTAAAAACCCAAATAGGACAAGAATAAGCCTAGGGAGGACGAAAATGTCCTAAATGTTTATCCAATGACACAAATGACCTTATTGGATGCACAAGATTGGTTAAAAACCCTAATTGGACAAGAATAAGCCTAAGGAGGACGAAACTGACCTAACTGTACATCCAATGACACAAATGAACTTATTGGATGCACAAGATTGGTTAAAAACCCTAATTGGACAAAAATAAGACTAGGGAGGACGAAAAAGACTTAAATGTTCATTGAATGCACAAGATTGTTAAAAAAACCCTAATTTGACAAGAAAAAGCCTAGGGAGGACGAAAACGACCTAAATGTTCATCCAACGACACAAATTAACTTATTGGATGCACAAGACTGGTTAAAAACCCTAATTGGACAAGAATAAGCCTAGGGATGACGAAAATGACCTTACTATAAATTCAATGACACAAATGAACTTGTTGGACTGACAAGATTGGTTAAAAACTCATATTTGACAAAAAATAAGCCTAGGGAGGAACAAAATGACCTAAACGTTCATCGCATGACACAAACACACCTATTGGATGCCCTAGAATGCTTAAAAACCATAATTGGATAAAAATAAACCTAGGGAGGACGAAAATGACCAAAATGTTCATCCAAT
>JBBPBT010001348.1:197591-224143 GCA_037974875.1 Cicer bijugum | reverse complement strand
ACAAGAATAAGCCTAGGGAGGACCAAAATGACCTAAATGATCATCCTATGACACAAATGAACTTATTGGATGCACAAGATTGGTTAAAAACCCTAATGGGACAAGAATAAGCCTTGGGAGGAACAAAACGTACTAAATGTTCATCAAATGACACAAACACACCTATTGGATACACAAGATTGGTTAAAAACCCTAATTGGACAAGAATAAATCTAGGGAGGACGCAAATCACCAAAATGTATATCCAATGACACAAGTGAACATATTGGATGCACATGATTGGTTAAAAACCCAAATCGGACAAGAATAATCATGGGGAGGACGAAAATGACCTAAGTATACATCCAATGACACAAATGAACTTATTAGGCGCACAAATTGGTTAAAAACCCTAATAGGACAAGAATAAGCCTAGAGATGACCAAAATAACCTAAATGATCATCCAATGACACAAATGAATTTGTTGGATGAACAAGATTGGATAAAAACCCTAATTGGACAAGAATAAGACTAGGGAGGACGAAAAAGACCTAAATGTTCAACAAATGACATAAATGAACTTATTGGATGCACAAGATTGGTAAAAAACCCTAATTGGACAAGAATAACCCTAGGGAGGACAAAAATGACCTAAATGATCATCCAATGACACAAATGAACTTATTGGATGCAAAAGATTTGTTAAAGACCCTAATTAGACAAGAATAAGCCTAAGGAGGACGAAAATGACCTAAACGTTCATCCAATGACACAAACACACCTATTGGATGCACAAGATTTGTTAAAAACCCTAATTGGACAAGAAAAAGCCTAGGGAGGACCAAAATGACCTAAATGATCATCCAATGACACAAATGAACTTATTGGACGAACAAGATTGGTTAAAAACCCTAACTGGACAAGAATAAGCCTAGAGAGGAACAAAATCACCTAGATGTTCATCCAATGACACTGACACACCTATTGGATGCACAAGATGGATTAAAAACCCTAATTTGACAAGAATAAACCTAAGGAGGACGAAAATAACTTAAATGTACATCCAATGACACAAATAAACTTATTGGATACACATGATTGGTTAAAAACCCAAATAGGACAAGAATAAGCCTAGGGAGGACAAAAATGTCCTAAATGTTTATCCAATGACACAAATGACCTTATTGGATGCACAAGATTGGTTAAAAACCCTAATTGGACAAGAATAAGCCTAAGGAGGACGAAACTGACCTAACTGTACATCCAATGACACAAATGAACTTATTGGATGCACAAGATTGGTTAAAAACCCTAATTGGACAAAAATAAGACTAGGGAGGACGAAAAAGACTTAAATGTTCATTGAATGCACAAGATTGTTAAAAAACCCTAATTTGACAAGAAAAAGCCTAGGGAGGACGAAAACGACCTAAATGTTCATCCAACGGCACAAATTAACTTATTGGATGCACAAGACTGGTTAAAACCCTATCTGGACAAGAATAAGCCTAGGGATGACGAAAATGACCTTACTATAAATTCAATGACACAAATGTACTTGTTGGACTGACAAGATTGGTTAAAAACTCATATTTGACAAAAAATAAGCCTAGGGAGGAACAAAATGACCTAAACGTTCATCGCATGACACAAACACACCTATTGGATGCCCTAGAATGCTTAAAAACCATAATTGGATAAAAATAAACCTAGGGAGGACGAAAATGACCAAAATGTTCATCCAATGAAACAAACACACCTATTGGATGCACAAGAATGCTTAAAAACCATAATTGGACAAGAATAAACCAAGGGAGGACGAAAATCTCCTGCATGTACAACCAATGACACAAATGAACTTATTGGAGGCACAAGATTGGATAAAAACCCTAATAGGACAAGAATAAGCCTAGGGAGGACCAAAATGACCTAAATGATCATCCAATGACACAAATGAACTTATTGGATGCACAAGATTGGATAAAAACCCTAATGGGACAAGAATAAGCCTTGGGAGGAACAAAACATACTAAATGTTCATCAAATGACACAAACACACCTATTGGATACACAAGATTGGTTAAAAACCCTAATTGGACAAGAATAAATCTAGGGAGGACGCAAATCACCAAAATGTACATCCAATGACACAAGTGAACATATTGGATGCACACGATTGGTTAAAAACCCTAATCGGACAAGAATAATCATGGGGAGGACGAAAATGACCTAAGTATACATCCAATGACACAAATGAACTTATTGGGCGCACAAATTGGTTAAAAACCCTAATAGGACAAGAATAAGCCTAGAGATGACCAAAATAACCTAAATGATCATCCAATGACACAAATGAATTTGTTGGATGCACAAGATTGGATAAAAACCCTAATTGGACAAGAATAAGACTAGGGAGGACGAAAAAGACCTAAATGTTCAACAAATGAAATAAATGAACTTATTGGATGCACAAGATTGGTTAAAAACCCTAATTGGACAAGAATAAGCCTAGGGAGGACGAAAATGACCTAAATGATCATCCAATGACACAAATGAACTTATTGGATGCACAAGATTTGTTAAAGACCCTAATTAGACAAGAATAAGCCTAAGGAGGACGAAAATGACCTAAACGTTCATCCAATGACACAAACACACCTATTGGATGCACAAGATTTGTTAAAAACCCTAATTGGACAAGAAAAAGCCTAGGGAGGACCAAAATGACCTAAATGATCATCCAATGACACAAATGAACTTATTGGACGAACAAGATTGGTTAAAAACCCTAACTGGACAAGAATAAGCCTAGAGAGGAACAAAATCACCTAGATGTTCATCCAATGACACTGACACACCTATTGGATGCACAAGATTGATTAAAAACACTAATTTGACAAGAATAAACCTAGGGAGGACGAAAATAACTTAAATGTACATCCAATGACACAAATAAACTTATTGGATACACATGATTGGTTAAAAACCCAAATAGGACAAGAATAAGCCTAGGGAGGACGAAAATGTCCTAAATGTTTATCCAATGACACAAATGACCTTATTGGATGCACAAGATTGGTTAAAAACCCTAATTGGACAAGAATAAGCCTAAGGAGGACGAAACTGACCTAACTGTACATCCAATGACACAAATGAACTTATTGGATGCACAAGATTGGTTAAAAACCCTAATTGGACAAAAATAAGACTAGGGAGGACGAAAAAGACTTAAATGTTCATTGAATGCACAAGATTGTTAAAAAAACCCTAATTTGACAAGAAAAAGCCTAGGGAGGACGAAAACGACCTAAATGTTCATCCAACGACACAAATTAACTTATTGGATGCACAAGACTGGTTAAAAACCCTAATTGGACAAGAATAAGCCTAGGGATGACGAAAATGACCTTACTATAAATTCAATGACACAAATGAACTTGTTGGACTGACAAGTTTGGTTAAAAACTCATATTTGACAAAAAATAAGCCTAGGGAGGAACAAAATGACCTAAACGTTCATCGCATGACACAAACACACCTATTGGATGCCCTAGAATGCTTAAAAACCATAATTGGATAAAAATAAACCTAGGGAGGACGAAAATGACCAAAATGTTCATCCAATGAAACAAACACACCTATTGGATGCACAAGAATGCTTAAAAACCCTAATTGGACAAGAATAAACCAAGGGAGGACGAAAATCTCTACAAGAATAAGCCTAGGGAGGACCAAAATGACCTAAATCATCATCCTATGACACAAATGAACTTATTGGATGCACAAGATTGGTTAAAAACCCTAATGGGACAAGAATAAGCCTTGGGAGGAACAAAACGTACTAAATGTTCATCAAATGACACAAACACACCTATTGGATACACAAGATTGGTTAAAAACCCTAATTGGACAAGAATAAATCTAGGGAGGACGCAAATCACCAAAATGTACATCCAATGACACAAGTGAACATATTGGATGCACACGATTGGTTAAAAACCCTAATCGGACAAGAATAATCATGGGGAGGACGAAAATGACCTAAGTATACATCCAATGACACAAATGAACTTATTGGGCGCACAAATTGGTTAAAAACCCTAATAGGACAAGAATAAGCCTAGAGATGACCAAAATAACCTAAATGATCATCCAATGACACAAATGAATTTGTTGGATGCACAAGATTGGATAAAAACCCTAATTGGACAAGAATAAGACTAGGGAGGACGAAAAAGACCTAAATGTTCAACAAATGACATAAATGAACTTATTGGATGCACAAGATGGGTTAAAAACCCTAATTGGACAAGAATAAGCCTAGGGAGGACGAAAATGACCTAAATGATCATCCAATGACACAAATGAACTTATTGGATGCACAAGATTTGTTGAAGACCCTAATTAGACAAGAATAAGCCTAAGGAGGACGAAAAAGACCTAAACGTTCATCCAATGACACAAACACACCTATTGGATGCAGAAGATTTGTTAAAAACCCTAATTTGACAAGAAAAAGCCTAGGGAGGACCAAAATGACCTAAATGATCATCCAATGACACAAATGAACTTATTGGACGAACAAGATTGGTTAAAAACCCTAACTGGACAAGAATAAGCCTAGAGAGGAACAAAATCACCTAGATGTTCATCCAATGACACTGACACACCTATTGGATGCACAAGATTGATTAAAAACCCTAATTTGACAAGAATAAACCTAGGGAGGACGAAAATAACTTAAATGTACATCCAATGACACAAATAAACTTATTGGATACACATGATTGGTTAAAAACCCAAATAGGACAAGAATAAGCCTAGGGAGGACGAAAATGTCCTAAATGTTTATCCAATGACACAAATGACCTTATTGGATGCACAAGATTGGTTAAAAACCCTAATTGGACAAGAATAAGCCTAAGGAGGACGAAACTGACCTAACTGTACATCCAATGACACAAATGAACTTATTGGATGCACAAGATTGGTTAAAAACCCTAATTTGACAAGAATAAACCTAGGGAGGACGAAAATAACTTAAATGTTCATTGAATGCACAAGATTGTTAAAAAACCCTAATTTGACAGGAAAAAGCCTAGGGAGGACGAAAACGACCTAAATGTTCATCCAACGACACAAATTAACTTATTGGATGCACAAGACTGGTTAAAAACCCTAATTGGACAAGAATAAGCCTAGGGATGACGAAAATGACCTTACTATAAATTCAATGACACAAATGAACTTGTTGGACTGACAAGATTGGTTAAAAACTCATATTTGACAAAAAATAAGCCTAGGGAGGAACAAAATGACCTAAACGTTCATCGCATGACACAAACACACCTATTGGATGCCCTAGAATGCTTAAAAACCATAATTGGATAAAAATAAACCTAGGGAGGACGAAAATGACCAAAATGTTCATCCAATGAAACAAACACACCTATTGGATGCACAAGAATGCTTAAAAACCCTAATTGGACAAGAATAAACCAAGGGAGGACGAAAATCTCTACAAGAATAAGCCTAGGGAGGACCAAAATGACCTAAATGATCATCCTATGACACAAATGAACTTATTGGATGCACAAGATTGGTTAAAAACCCTAATGGGACAAGAATAAGCCTTGGGAGGAACAAAACGTACTAAATGTTCATCAAATGACACAAACACACCTATTGGATACACAAGATTGGTTAAAAACCCTAATTGGACAAGAATAAATCTAGGGAGGACGCAAATCACCAAAATGTACATCCAATGACACAAGTGAACATATTGGATGCACACGATTGGTTAAAAACCCTAATCGGACAAGAATAATCATGGGGAGGACGAAAATGACCTAAGTATACATCCAATGACACAAATGAACTTATTGGGCGCACAAATTGGTTTAAAACCCTAATAGGACAAGAATAAGCCTAGAGATGACCAAAATAACCTAAATGATCATCCAATGACACAAATGAATTTGTTGGATGCACAAGACTGGATAAAAACCCTAATTGGACAAGAATAAGACTAGGGAGGACGAAAAAGACCTAAATGTTCAACAAATGACATAAATGAACTTATTGGATGCACAAGATTGGTTAAAAACCCTAATTGGACAAGAATAAGCCTAGGGAGGATGAAAATGACCTAAATGATCATCCAATGACACAAATGAACTTATTGGATGCACAAGATTTGTTGAAGACCCTAATTAGACAAGAATAAGCCTAAGGAGGACGAAAAAGACCTAAACGTTCATCCAATGACACAAACACACCTATTGGATGCAGAAGATTTGTTAAAAACCCTAATTGGACAAGAAAAAGCCTAGGGAGGACCAAAATGACCTAAATGATCATCCAATGACACAAATGAACTTATTGGACGAACAAGATTGGTTAAAAACCCTAACTGGACAAGAATAAGCCTAGAGAGGAACAAAATCACCTAGATGTTCATCCAATGACACTGACACACCAATTGGATGCACAAGATTGATTAAAAACCCTAATTTGACAAGAATAAACCTAGGGAGGACGAAAATAACTTAAATGTACATCCAATGACACAAATAAACTTATTGGATACACATGATTGGTTAAAAACCCAAATAGGACAAGAATAAGCCTAGGGAGGACGAAAATGTCCTAAATGTTTATCCAATGACACAAATGACCTTATTGGATGCACAAGATTGGTTAAAAACCCTAATTGGACAAGAATAAGCCTAAGGAGGACGAAACTGACCTAACTGTACATCCAATGACACAAATGAACTTATTGGATGCACAAGATTGGTTAAAAACGCTAATTGGATAAAAATAAGACTAGGGAGGACGAAAAAGACTTAAATGTTCATTGAATGCACAAGATTGTTAAAAAACCCTAATTTGACAAGAAAAAGCCTAGGGAGGACGAAAACGACCTAAATGTTCATCCAACGACACAAATTAACTTATTGGATGCACAAGACTGGTTAAAAACCCTAATTGGACAAGAATAAGCCTAGGGATGACGAAAATGACCTTACTATAAATTCAATGACACAAATGAACTTGTTGGACTGACAAGATTGGTTAAAAACTCATATTTGACAAAAAATAAGCCTAGGGAGGAACAAAATGACCTAAACGTTTATCGCATGACACAAACACACCTATTGGATGCCCTAGAATGCTTAAAAACCATAATTGGATAAAAATAAACCTAGGGAGGACGAAAATGACCAAAATGTTCATCCAATGAAACAAACACACCTATTGGATGCACAAGAATGCTTAAAAACCCTAATTGGACAAGAATAAACCAAGGGAGGACGAAAATCTCCTGCATGTACAACCAATGACACAAATGAACTTATTGGAGGCACAAGATTGGATAAAAACCCTAATAGGACAAGAATAAGCCTAGGGAGGACCAAAATGATCTAAATGATCATCCAATGACACAAATGAACTTATTGGATGCACAAGATTGGTTAAAAACCCTAATGGGAAATGAATAAGCCTTGGGAGGAACAAAACGTACTAAATGTTCATCAAATGACACAAACACACCTATTGGATACACAAGATTGGTTAAAAACCCTAATTGGACAAGAATAAATCTAGGGAGGACGCAAATCACCAAAATGTACATCCAATGACACAAGTGAACATATTGGATGCACACGATTGGTTAAAAACCCTAATCGGACAAGAATAATCATGGGCAAGACGAAAATGACCTAAGTATACATCCAATGACACAAATGAACTTATTGGGCGCACAAATTGGTTAAAAACCCTAATAGGACAAGAATAAGCCTAGAGATGACCAAAATAACCTAAATGATCATCCAATGACACAAATGAATTTGTTGGATGCACAAGTTTGGATAAAAACCCTAATTGGACAAGAATAAGACTAGGGAGGACGAAAAAGACCTAAATGTTCAACAAATGACATAAATGAACTTATTGGATGCACAAGATTGGTTAAAAACCCTAATTGGACAAGAATAAGCCTAGGGAGGACGAAAATGACCTAAATGATCATCCAATGACACAAATGAACTTATTGGATGCACAAGATTTGTTAAAGATCCTAATTAGATAAGAATATGCCTAAGGAGGACGAAAATGACCTAAACGTTCATCCAATGACACAAACACACCTATTGGATGCACAAGATTTGTTAAAAACCCTAATTGGACAAGAAAAAGCCTAGGGAGGACCAAAATGACCTAAATGATCATCCAATGACACAAATGAACTTATTAGATACACATGATTGGTTAAAAACCCTAATTGGACAAGAATAAGCCTAGGGAGGACGAAAATGACCTAAATGTTCATCGAATGACACAAATGACCTTATTGAATGCACAAGATTGGTTGAAAACCCTAATTGGACAAGAATAAGCCTAGGGAGGACGAAAATGACCTAAATGTTCATCCAATGACACAAATGACCTTATTGGATGGGCAAGATTGGTTAAAAACCCTAATTGGAAAAGAATAAGCCTAAGGAGGACAAAACTGACCTAACTGTACATCCAATGACACAAATGAACTTATTGGATGCAAAAGATTGGTTAAAAACCCAAATAGGACAAAAATATGAATAGGGAGGACGAAAAAGACTTAAATATTCATTGAATGACACAAACACACCTACTGGATGCACAAGACTAGTTAAAAACCCTAATAGGACAAGAATAAGCCTAGGGAGGACCAAAATAACCTAAATGATCATCCAATGACACAAATGAACTTATTGGATGCACAAGATTGGTTAAAAACCCTAATGGGACAAGAATAAGCCTTGGGAGGAACAAAATGTACTAAATGTTCATCAAATGACACAAACACACCTATTGGATACACAAGATTGGTTAAAAACCCTAATTGGACAAGAATAAATCTAGGGAGGACAAAAATCACCTAAATGTACATCCAATGACACAAGTGAACTTATTGGATGCACATGATTGATTAAAAACCCTAATTGGACAAGAATAATCATGGAGAGGAAGAAAATGACCTATGTATACATTCAATGACACAAATGAACTTATTGGGCGCACAAATTGGTTAAAAACCCTAATAGGACAAGAATAAGCCTAGAGATTACCAAAATGACCTAAATGATCATCCAATGACACAAATGAACTTGTTGGATGCACAAGATTGGATAAAAACCCTAATTGGACAAGAATAAGACTAGGGAGGACGAAAAAGACCTAAATGTTCAACAAATGACATAAATGAACTTATTGGATGCACAAGATTGGTTAAAAACCCTAATTGGACAAGAATAAGCCTATGGAGGACGAAAATGACCTAAATGATCATCCAATGACACAAACGAACTTGTTGAATGCACAAGATTTGTTAAAAACCCTAATTGGACAAGAAAAAGCCTAGGGAGGACCAAAATGACCTAAATGATCATCCAATGACACAAATGAACTTATTAGATACACATGATTGGTTAAAAACCCTAATTGGACAAGAATAAGCCTAGGGAGGACGAAAATGACCTATATGTTCATCGAATGACACAAATGACGTTATTGAATGCACAAGATTGGTTGAAAACCCTAATTGGACAAGAATAAGCCTAGGGAGGACGAAAATGACCTAAATGTTCATCCAATGACACAAATGACCTTATTGGATGGACAAGATTGGTTAAAAACCCTAATTGGAAAAGAATAAGCCTAAGGAGGACAAAACTGACCTAACTGTACATCCAATGACACAAATGAACTTATTGGATGCAAAAGATTGGTTAAAAACTCAAATTGGACAAAAATAAGACTAGGGAGGACGAAAAAGACTTAAATCTTCATTGAATGACACAAACACACCTACTGGATGCCCAAGACTGGTTAAAAACCCTAATAGGACAAGAATAAGCCTAGAGAGGACCAAAATGACCTAAATGGTCATCCAATGACACAAATAAACTTATTGGATGCAAAAGATTGGTTAAAAACCCTAATGGGACAAGAATAAGCCTTGGGAGGAACAAAATGTACTAAATGTTCATCAAATGACACAAACACACCTATTGGATACACAAGATTGGTTAAAAACCCTAATTTGACAAGAATAAATCTAGGGAGGACGAAAATCACCTAAATGTACATCCAATGACACAAGTGAACTTATTGGATGCACATGATTGGTTAAAAACCCTAATTGGACAAGAATAATCATGGGGAGGACAAAAATGACCTAAGTATACATCCAATGACACAAATGAACTTATTGGGCGCACAAATTGGTTAAAAACCCTAATAGGATAAAAATAAGCCTAGAGATGACCAAATTGACCTAAATGATCATCCAATGACACAAATGAACTTTTTGGATGCACAAGATTGGATAAAAACCCTAATTGGACAAGAATAAGACTAGGGAGGACGAAAAAGACCTAAATGTTCAACAAATGACATAAATGAACTTATTGGATGCACAAGATTGGTTAAAAACCCTAATTGGACAAGAATAAGCCTATGGAGGACGAAAATGACCTAAATGATCATCCAATGACACAAACGAACTTATTGAATGCACAAGATTTGTTAAAAACCCTAATTGGACAAGAAAAAGCCTAGGGAGGACCAAAATGACCTAAATGATCATCCAATGACACAAATGAACTTATTAGATACACATGATTGTTTAAAAACCCTAATTGGACAAGAATAAGCCTAGGGAGGACGAAAATGACCTAAATGTTCATCGAATGACACAAATGACGTTATTGAATGCACAAGATTGGTTGAAAACCCTAATTGGACAAGAATAAGCCTAGGG
The DNA here is from genome assembly GCA_037974875.1 of Cicer bijugum. Lineage (NCBI taxonomy): Eukaryota > Viridiplantae > Streptophyta > Magnoliopsida > Fabales > Fabaceae > Cicer > Cicer bijugum. The sequence continues at coordinate 213,350 of JBBPBT010001348.1, read as the reverse complement.
AGGACGAAAATGACCTAAATGTTCATCCAATGACACAAATGACCTTATTGGATGGACAAGATTGGTTAAAAACCCTAATTGGAAAAGAATAAGCCTAAGGAGGACAAAACTGACCTAACTGTACATCCAATGACACAAATGAACTTATTGGATGCAAAAGATTGGTTAAAAACTCAAATTGGACAAAAATAAGACTAGGGAGGACGAAAAAGACTTAAATCTTCATTGAATGACACAAACACACCTACTGGATGCCCAAGACTGGTTAAAAACCCTAATAGGACAAGAATAAGCCTAGAGAGGACCAAAATGACCTAAATGGTCATCCAATGACACAAATGAACTTATTGGATGCAAAAGATTGGTTAAAAACCCTAATGGGACAAGAATAAGCCTTGGGAGGAACAAAATGTACTAAATGTTCATCAAATGACACAAACACACCTATTGGATACACAAGATTGGTTAAAAACCCTAATTTGACAAGAATAAATCTAGGGAGGACGAAAATCACCTAAATGTACATCCAATGACACAAGTGAACTTATTGGATGCACATGATTGGTTAAAAACCCTAATTGGACAAGAATAATCATGGGGAGGACAAAAATGACCTAAGTATACATCCAATGACACAAATGAACTTATTGGGCGCACAAATTGGTTAAAAACCCTAATAGGATAAAAATAAGCCTAGAGATGACCAAATTGACCTAAATGATCATCCAATGACACAAATGAACTTTTTGGATGCACAAGATTGGATAAAAACCCTAATTGGACAAGAATAAGACTAGGGAGGACGAAAAAGACCTAAATGTTCAACAAATGACATAAATGAACTTATTGGATGCACAAGATTGGTTAAAAACCCTAATTGGACAAGAATAAGCCTATGGAGGACGAAAATGACCTAAATGATCATCCAATGACACAAACGAACTTATTGAATGCACAAGATTTGTTAAAAACCCTAATTGGACAAGAAAAAGCCTAGGGAGGACCAAAATGACCTAAATGATCATCCAATGACACAAATGAACTTATTAGATACACATGATTGGTTAAAAACCCTAATTGGACAAGAATAAACCTAGGGAAGATGAAAATGACCAAAATGTTCATCCAATGAAACAAACACACCTATTGGATGCACAAGATTGGTTAAAAAGAAAAATTGGACAAGAATAAGCATAGGGAAGACCAAAATGAACTAAATGATCATCCAATGACACAAATGAACTTGTTGGATGCACAAGATTGGTTAAAAACCCTAATTGGACAAGAATAAGCCTATGGAGGACGAAAATGACGTAAATGTTCATCCAATGACACAAATGAACTTATTGGATGCACAAGATTGGTTAAAAACCCTAATTGGAAAAGTATAAGCCTAAGGAGGACGAAAATGACCTAAATGTTCATCCAACGACACAAATTAACTTATTGGATGCACAAGATTGGTTAAAAACCCTAATTGGACAAGAATAAGCCTAGGGAGGATGAAAATGACCTAATTATAATTCCAATGACACAAATGAACTTGTTGGATTCACAAGATTAGTTAAAAACTCTAATTGGACAAGAATAAGCCTATGGTGGAACAAAATGACCTAAATGTTCATCTCATGACACAAACACACCTATTGGATGCACTAGATTGCTTAAAAACCCTAATTGGACAAAAATAAACCTAGGAAGGACGAAAATGACTTAAATGTTCATCCAATGAAACAAACACACCTATTGGATGTACAAGATTGATTAAAAAGCATAATTCGACAAGAATAAGCCTAGGGAAGACCAAAATGAACTAAATGATCATCCAATGACACAAATGAACTTATTGGACGAACAAGATTGGTTAAATACCCTAACTGGACAAGAATAAGCCTAGGGTGGAACAAAATCACCTAGATGTTCATCCAATGACACTGACACACCTATTGGATGCACAAGATATATTAAAAACCCTAATTTGACAAGAATAAACCTAGGGAGGACGAAAATAACCTAAATGTACAACCAATGACACAAATAAACTTATTGGATGCACATGATTGGTTAAATACCCTAATTGGACAAGAATAAGCCTAGGGAAGACGAAAATGACCTAAATGTTCATCCAATGACACAAATGACCTTATTGGATGGACAAGATTGGTTAAAAACCCTAATTGGAATAGAATAAGCCTAAGGAGGAAAAAACTGACCTAACAGTACATCCAATGACACAAATCAACTTATTGGATGCAAAAGATTGGTTAAAAACCCAAATTGGACAAAAATAAGACTAGGGAGGACAAAAAAGACTTAAATGTTCATTGAATGACACAAACACACCTACTGGATGCACAAGATTGGTTAAAAACCCTAATTTGACAAGAAAAAGCCTAGGGAGGACGAAAATGACCGAAATGTTCATCCAATGACACAAAGACACCTATTGAATGCACAAGAATGCTTAAAAACCCTAATTGGACAAGAATAAACCTAGGGAGGAATAAAATGACCGAAATGTTCATCCAATGACACAAAGACACCTACTGGATGCAAAAGAATGCTTAAAAACTCTAATTGGACAAGTATAAACCTAGGGAGGACAAAAATGACCGAAATGTACATCCAATGACCCAAGTGAACTTATTGTATGCAAATGATTGGTTAAAAACCCTAAATGGACATGAATATGCCTACGGAGGACGAAAATGACCTAAATTGTCTTCCAATGACACAAATGAACTTATTGGATGCAAATGATTGGTTAAAAACCCTAATTGGACAAGAATAAGCCTATGGAGGACGAAAATGACCTAAATGTTCATCCAATGACACAAATGAACTTATTGGATGCACAAGATTGGTTAAAAACCCTAATGGGACAAGAATAAGCCTTGGGAGGAACAAAATGTACTAAATGTTCATCAAATGACACAAACACACCTATTGGATACACAAGATTGGTTAAAAACCGTAATTGGAGAAGAATAAGCCTAGGGAGGACGAAAATGACTTAAATGTTCATCCAATGACACAAACACACCTAATGGATGCACAAGATTGGTTAAAAACCCTAATAGGAAAATAATAAGCCTAGGGAGGAACAAAATCATCTAGATGTTCATCCAATGACACAAACACACCTGTTGGATGCACAAGATTGCTTAAAAACCCTAATTTGACCAGAATAAACCTAGGGAGGACGGAAATAACCTAAATGTACATCCAATGACACAAATAAACTTATTGGATGCACATGATTGGTTTAAAACCCTAATTGGACAAAAATAAGACTAGGGAGGACGAAAAAGACTTAAATGTTCATTGAATTACACAAACACACCTACTGGATGCACAACATTGGTTAAAAACCCTAATTTGACAAGAAAAAGCCTAGGGAGGACGAAAATGACCGAAATGTTCATCCAATGACACAAAGACACCTATTGAATGCACAAGAATGCTTAAAAACCCTAATTGGACAAGAATAAACGTAGGGAGGACGAAAATGATCAAAATGTACATCCAATGACCCAAGTGAACTTATTGGATGCAAATGATTGGTTTAAAACCCTAATTGGACATGAATAAGCCTATGGAGGACGAAAATGACCTTACTATAAATCCAATGACACAAATGAACTTGTTGGACTGACAAGATTGGTTAAAAACAAACACACCTATTGGATTCACAAGAATGCTTAAAAACCCTAATTGGACAAGAATAAACCAAGGGAGGACGAAAATCTCCTAAATGTACAACCAATGACACAAATGAACTTATTGGAGGCACAAGATTCGTTAAAAACCATAATTGGACAAGAATAAGACTAGGGAGGACGAAAAAGACTTAAATGTTCATCCAATGATACAAACACACCTATTGGATGCACATGATTGGTTAAAAACCCTAACTGGACAAGAATAAGCCTAAGGAGGATGAAAATAACCTAATAGTTCATCCAATGACACAAATGAACTTATTGTATGCACAAGATTGGTTAAAAACCCTAATAGGACAAGAATAAGCCTAGGGAGGACCAAAATGACCTAAATGATCATCCAATGACACAAATGAACTTATTGGATGCACAAGATTGGTTAAAAACCCTAATGGGACAAGAATAAGCCTTGGGAGGAACAAAATGTACTAAATGTTCATCAAATGACTCAAACACACCTATTGGATACACAAGATTGGTTAAAAACCCTAATTGGACAAGAATAAATCTAGGGAGGACGAAAATGACCTAAGTATACATCCAATGACACAAATGAACTTATTGGGCGCACAAATTGGTTAAAAACCCTAATAGGACAAGCATAAGCCTAGAGATGACCAAATTGACCTAAATGATCATCCAATGACACAAATGAACTTGTTGGATGCACAAGATTGGATAAAAACCCTAATTGGACAAGAATAAGAATAGGGAGGTCGAAAAAGACCTAAATGTTCAACAAATGACATAAATGAACTTATTGGATGCACAAGATTGGATAAAAACCCTAATTGGACAAGAATAAGCCTAGGGAGGACGAAAATGACCTAAATGTACATCCAATGACACAAATGAACTTATTGGACGGACAAGATTGATTAAAAACCCTAATAGTACAAGAATAAGCCTTGGGAGGACCAAAATGACCTAAATGATCATCCAATGACACAAATGAACTTATTGGATGCACAAGATTTGTTAAAAACCCTAATTAGACAAGAATAAGCATAAGGAGGACGAAAATGACCTAAATGTTCATCCAATGACACAAACACACCTATTGGATGCACAAGATTTGTTAAAAACCCTAATTTGACAAGAAAAAGCCTAGGGAGTACCAAAATGACCTAAATGATCATCCAATGACACAAATGAACTTATTAGATACACATGATTGGTTAAAAACCCTAATTGGACTAGAATAAGCCTAGAGATGACCAAAATAACCTAAATGATCATCCAATGACACAAATGAATTTGTTGGATGCACAAGATTGGATAAAAACCCTAATTGGACAAGAATAAGACTGGGGAGGACGAAAATGACCTAAATGTTCATCCAATGAAACAAACACACCTATTGGATGTACAAGATTGATTAAAAAGCATAATTGAACAAGAATAAGCCTAGGGAAGACCAAAATGAACTAAATGATCATCCAATGACACAAATGAACTTATTGGACGAACAAGATTGGTTAAAAACCCTAACTGGACAAGAATAAGCCTAGAGAGGAACAAAATCACCTAGATGTTCATCCAATGACACTGACACACCTATTGGATGCACAAGATTGATTAAAAACCCTAATTTGACAAGAATAAACCTAGGGAGGACGAAAATAACTTAAATGTACATCCAATGACACAAATAAACTTATTGGATACACATGATTGGTTAAAAACCCAAATAGGACAAGAATAAGCCTAGGGAGGACGAAAATGTCCTAAATGTTTATCCAATGACACAAATGACCTTATTGGATGCACAAGATTGGTTAAAAACCCTAATTGGACAAGAATAAGCCTAAGGAGGACGAAACTGACCTAACTGTACATCCAATGACACAAATGAACTTATTGGATGCACAAGATTGGTTAAAAACCCTAATTGGACAAAAATAAGACTAGGGAGGACGAAAAAGACTTAAATGTTCATTGAATGCACAAGATTGTTAAAAAACCCTAATTTGACAGGAAAAAGCCTAGGGAGGACGAAAACGACCTAAATGTTCATCCAACGACACAAATTAACTTATTGGATGCACAAGACTGGTTAAAAACCCTAATTGGACAAGAATAAGCCTAGGGATGACGAAAATGACCTTACTATAAATTCAATGACACAAATGAACTTGTTGGACTGACAAGATTGGTTAAAAACTCATATTTGACAAAAAATAAGCCTAGGGAGGAACAAAATGACCTAAACGTTCATCGCATGACACAAACACACCTATTGGATGCCCTAGAATGCTTAAAAACCATAATTGGATAAAAATAAACCTAGGGAGGACGAAAATGACCAAAATGTTCATCCAATGAAACAAACACACCTATTGGATGCACAAGAATTCTTAAAAACCCTAATTGGACAAGAATAAACCAAGGGAGGACGAAAATCTCCTGCATGTACAACCAATGACACAAATGAACTTATTGGAGGCACAAGATTGGATAAAAACCCTAATAGGACAAGAATAAGCCTAGGGAGGACCAAAATGACCTAAATGATCATCCAATGACACAAATGAACTTATTGGATGCACAAGATTGGTTAAAAACCCTAATGGGACAAGAATAAGCCTTGGGAGGAACAAAACGTACTAAATGTTCATCAAATGACACAAACACACCTATTGGATACACAAGATTGGTTAAAAACCCTAATTGGACAAGAATAAATCTAGGGAGGACGCAAATCACCAAAATGTACATCCAATGACACAAGTGAACATATTGGATGCACACGATTGGTTAAAAACCCTAATCGGACAAGAATAATCATGGGGAGGACGAAAATGACCTAAGTATACATCCAATGACACAAATGAACTCATTGGGCGCACAAATTGGTTAAAAACCCTAATAGGACAAGAATAAGCCTAGAGATGACCAAAATAACCTAAATGATCATCCAATGACACAAATGAATTTGTTGGATGCACAAGATTGGATAAAAACCCTAATTGGACAAGAATAAGACTAGGGAGGACGAAAAAGACCTAAATGTTCAACAAATGACATAAATGAACTTATTGGATGCACAAGATTGGTTAAAAACCCTAATTGGACAAGAATAAGGCTAGGGAGGACGAAAATGACCTAAATGATCATCCAATGACACAAATGAACTTATTGGATGCACAAGATTTGTTAAAGATCCTAATTAGATAAGAATATGCCTAAGGAGGACGAAAATGACCTAAACGTTCATCCAATGACACAAACACACCTATTGGATGCACAAGATTTGTTAAAAACCCTAATTGGACAAGAAAAAGCCTAGGGAGGACCAAAATGACCTAAATGATCATCCAATGACACAAATGAACTTATTAGATACACATGATTGGTTAAAAACCCTAATTGGACAAGAATAAGCCTAGGGAGGACGAAAATGACCTAAATGTTCATCGAATGACACAAATGACCTTATTGAATGCACAAGATTGGTTGAAAACCCTAATTGGACAAGAATAAGCCTAGGGAGGACGAAAATGACCTAAATGTTCATCCAATGACACAAATGACCTTATTGGATGGACAAGATTGGTTAAAAACCCTAATTGGAAAAGAATAAGCCTAAGGAGGACAAAACTGACCTAACTGTACATCCAATGACACAAATGAACTTATTGGATGCAAAAGATTGGTTAAAAACCCAAATAGGACAAAAATATGAATAGGGAGGACGAAAAAGACTTAAATATTCATTGAATGACACAAACACACCTACTGGATGCACAAGACTGGTTAAAAACCCTAATAGGACAAGAATAAGCCTAGGGAGGACCAAAATAACCTAAATGATCATCCAATGACACAAATGAACTTATTGGATGCACAAGATTGGTTAAAAACCCTAATGGGACAAGAATAAGCCTTGGGAGGAACAAAATGTACTAAATGTTCATCAAATGACACAAACACACCTATTGGATACACAAGATTGGTTAAAAACCCTAATTGGACAAGAATAAATCTAGGGAGGACAAAAATCACCTAAATGTACATCCAATGACACAAGTGAACTTATTGGATGCACATGATTGATTAAAAACCCTAATTGGACAAGAATAATCATGGAGAGGAAGAAAATGACCTATGTATACATTCAATGACACAAATGAACTTATTGGGCGCACAAATTGGTTAAAAACCCTAATAGGATAAAAATAAGCCTAGAGATGACCAAATTGACCTAAATGATCATCCAATGACACAAATGAACTTTTTGGATGCACAAGATTGGATAAAAACCCTAATTGGACAAGAATAAGACTAAGGAGGACGAAAAAGACCTAAATGTTCAACAAATGACATAAATGAACTTATTGGATGCACAAGATTGGTTAAAAACCCTAATTGGACAAGAATAAGCCTATGGAGGACGAAAATGACCTAAATGATCATCCAATGACACAAACGAACTTATTGAATGCACAAGATTTGTTAAAAACCCTAATTGGACAAGAAAAAGCCTAGGGAGGACCAAAATGACCTAAATGATCATCCAATCACACAAATGAACTTATTAGATACACATGATTGGTGAAAAACCCTAATTGGACAAGAATAAGCCTAGGGAGGACGAAAATGACCTATATGTTCATCGAATGACACAAATGACGTTATTGAATGCACAAGATTGGTTGAAAACCCTAATTGGACAAGAATAAGCCTAGGGAGGACGAAAATGACCTAAATGTTCATCCAATGACACAAATGACCTTATTGGATGGACAAGATTGGTTAAAAACCCTAATTGGAAAAGAATAAGCCTAAGGAGGACAAAACTGACCTAACTGTACATCCAATGACACAAATGAACTTATTGGATGCAAAAGATTGGTTAAAAACTCAAATTGGACAAAAATAAGACTAGGGAGGACGAAAAAGACTTAAATCTTCATTGAATGACACAAACACACCTACTGGATGCCCAAGACTGGTTAAAAACCCTAATAGGACAAGAATAAGCCTAGAGAGGACCAAAATGACCTAAATGGTCATCCAATGACACAAATGAACTTATTGGATGCAAAAGATTGGTTAAAAACCCTAATGGGACAAGAATAAGCCTTGGGAGGAACAAAATGTACTAATTGTTCATCAAATGTCACAAACACACCTATTGGATACACAAGATTGGTTAAAAACCCTAATTTGACAAGAATAAATCTAGGGAGGACGAAAATCACCTAAATGTACATCCAATGACACAAGTGAACTTATTGGATGCACATGATTGGTTAAAAACCCTAATTGGACAAGAATAATCATGGGGAGGACAAAAATGACCTAAGTATACATCCAATGACACAAATGAACTTATTGGGCGCACAAATTGGTTAAAAACCCTAATAGGATAAAAATAAGCCTAGAGATGACCAAATTGACCTAAATGATCATCCAATGACACAAATGAACTTTTTGGATGCACAAGATTGGATAAAAACCCTAATTGGACAAGAATAAGACTAGGGAGGACGAAAAAGACCTAAATGTTCAACAAATGACATAAATGAACTTATTGGATACACAAGATTGGTTAAAAACCCTAATTGGACAAGAATAAGCCTAGGGAGGACGAAAATGACCTAAATGTACATCCAATGACACAAATGAACTTATTGGACGCACAAGAATGGTTAAAAACCCTAATATGACAAGAATAAGCCTAGGGAGGACCAAAATGACCTAAATGATCATCCAATGACACAAATGAACTTATTGGATGCAAAAGATTGGTTAAAAACCATAATTGGACAAAAATAAACCTAGGGAAGATGAAAATGACCAAAATGTTCATCCAATGAAACAAACACACCTATTGGATGCACAAGATTGGTTAAAAAGCAAAATTGGACAAGAATAAGCATAGGGAAGACCAAAATGAACTAAATGATCATCCAATGACACAAATGAACTTGTTGGATGCACAAGATTGGTTAAAAACCCTAATTGGACAAGAATAAGCCTATGGAGGACGAAAATGACGTAAATGTTCATCCAATGACACAAATGAACTTATTGGATGCACAAGATTGGTTAAAAACCCTAATTGGAAAAGTATAAGCCTAAGGAGGACGAAAATGACCTAAATGTTCATCCAACGACACAAATTAACTTATTGGATGCACAAGATTGGTTAAAAACCCTAATTGGACAAGAATAAGCCTAGGGAGGATGAAAATGACCTAATTATAATTCCAATGACACAAATGAACTTGTTGGATTCACAAGATTAGTTAAAAACTCTAATTGGACAAGAATAAGCCTATGGAGGAACAAAATGACCTAAATGTTCATCTCATGACACAAACACACCTATTGGATGCACTAGATTGCTTAAAAACCCTAATTGGACAAAAATAAACCTAGGAAGGACGAAAATGACCTAAATGTTCATCCAATGAAACAAACACACCTATTGGATGTACAAGATTGATTAAAAAGCATAATTCGACAAGAATAAGCCTAGGGAAGACCAAAATGAACTAAATGATCATCCAATGACACAAATGAACTTATTGGACGAACAAGATTGGTTAAATACCCTAACTGGACAAGAATAAGCCTAGGGTGGAACAAAATCACCTAGATGTTCATCCAATGACACTGACACACCTATTGGATGCACAAGATATATTAAAAACCCTAATTTGACAAGAATAAACCTAGGGAGGACGAAAATAACCTAAATGTACAACCAATGACACAAATAAACTTATTGGATGCACATGATTGGTTAAAAACCCTAATTGGACAAGAATAAGCCTAGGGAAGACGAAAATGACCTAAATGTTCATCCAATGACACAAATGACCTTATTGGATGGACAAGATTGGTTAAAAACCCTAATTGGAATAGAATAAGCCTAAGGAGGAAAAAACTGACCTAACAGTACATCCAATGACACAAATCAACTTATTGGATGCAAAAGATTGGTTAAAAACCCAAATTGGACAAAAATAAGACTAGGGAGGACAAAAAAGACTTAAATGTTCATTGAATGACACAAACACACCTACTGGATGCACAAGATTGGTTAAAAACCCTAATTTGACAAGAAAAAGCCTAGGGACGACGAAAATGACCGAAATGTTCATCCAATGACACAAAGACACCTATTGAATGCACAAGAATGCTTAAAAACCCTAATTGGACAAGAATAAACCTAGGGAGGAATAAAATGACCGAAATGTTCATCCAATGACACAAAGACACCTACTGGATGCAAAAGAATGCTTAAAAACTCTAATTGGACAAGTATAAACCTAGGGAGGACAAAAATGACCGAAATGTACATCCAATGACCCAAGTGAACTTATTGTATGCAAATGATTGGTTAAAAACCCTAAATGGACATGAATATGCCTACGGAGGACGAAAATGACCTAAATTGTCTTCCAATGACACAAATGAACTTATTGGATGCAAATGATTGGTTAAAAACCCTAATTGGACAAGAATAAGCCTATGGAGGACGAAAATGACCTAAATGTTCATCCAATGACACAAATGAACTTATTGGATGCACAAGATTGGTTAAAAACCCTAATGGGACAAGAATAAGCATTGGGAGGAACAAAATGTACTAAATGTTCATCAAATGACACAAACACACCTATTGGATACACAAGATTGGTTAAAAACCGTAATTGGAGAAGAATAAGCCTAGGGAGGACGAAAATGACTTAAATGTTCATCCAATGACACAAACACACCTAATGGATGCACAAGATTGGTTAAAAACCCTAATAGGAAAATAATAAGCCTAGGGAGGAACAAAATCATCTAGATGTTCATCCAATGACACAAACACACCTGTTGGATGCACAAGATTGCTTAAAAACCCTAATTTGACCAGAATAAACCTAGGGAGGACGGAAATAACCTAAATGTACATCCAATGACACAAATAAACTTATTGGATGCACATGATTCGTTTAAAACCCTAATTGGACAAAAATAAGACTAGGGAGGACGAAAAAGACTTAAATGTTCATTGAATTACACAAACACACCTACTGGATGCACAACATTGGTTAAAAACCCTAATTTGACAAGAAAAAGCCTAGGGAGGACGAAAATGACCGAAATGTTCATCCAATGACACAAAGACACCTATTGAATGCACAAGAATGCTTAAAAACCCTAATTGGACAAGAATAAACGTAGGGAGGACGAAAATGATCTAAATGTACATCCAATGACCCAAGTGAACTTATTGGATGCAAATGATTGGTTTAAAACCCTAATTGGACATGAATAAGCCTATGGAGGACGAAAATGACCTTACTATAAATCCAATGACACAAATGAACTTGTTGGACTGGCAAGATTGGTTAAAAACAAACACACCTATTGGATTCACAAGAATGCTTAAAAACCCTAATTGGACAAGAATAAACCAAGGGAGGACGAAAATCTCCTAAATGTACAACCAATGACACAAATGAACTTATTGGAGGCACAAGATTCGTTAAAAACCATAATTGGACAAGAATAAGACTAGGGAGGACGAAAAAGACTTAAATGTTCATCCAATGATACAAACACACCTATTGGATGCACATGATTGGTTAAAAACCCTAACTGGACAAGAATAAGCCTAAGGAGGATGAAAATAACCTAATAGTTCATCCAATGACACAAATGAACTTATTGTATGCACAAGATTGGTTAAAAACCCTAATAGGACAAGAATAAGCCTAGGGAGGACCAAAATGACCTAAATGATCATCCAATGACACAAATGAACTTATTGGATGCACAAGATTGGTTAAAAACCCTAATGGGACAAGAATAAGCCTTGGGAGGAACAAAATGTACTAAATGTTCATCAAATGACTCAAACACACCTATTGGATACACAAGATTGGTTAAAAACCCTAATTGGACAAGAATAAATCTAGGGAGGACGAAAATCACCTAAATGTACATCCAATGACACAAGTGAACTTATTGGATGCACATGATTGGTTAAAAACCCTAATTGGACAAGAATAATCATGGGGAGGACGAAAATGACCTAAGTATACATCCAATGACACAAATGAACTTATTGGGCGCACAAATTGGTTAAAAACCCTAATAGGACAAGCATAAGCCTAGAGATGACCAAATTGACCTAAATGATCATCCAATGACACAAATGAACTTGTTGGATGCACAAGATTGGATAAAAACCCTAATTGGACAAGAATAAGAATAGGGAGGTCGAAAAAGACCTAAATGTTCAACAAATGACATAAATGAACTTATTGGATGCACAAGATTGGTTAAAAACCCTAATTGGACAAGAATAAGCCTAGGGAGGACAAAAATGACCTAAATGTACATCCAATGACACAAATGAACTTATTGGACGGACAAGATTGATTAAAAACCCTAATAGTACAAGAATAAGCCTTGGGAGGACCAAAATGACCTAAATGATCATCCAATGACACAAATGAACTTATTGGATGCACAAGATTTGTTAAAAACCCTAATTAGACAAGAATAAGCATAAGGAGGACGAAAATGACCTAAATGTTCATCCAATGACACAAACACACCTATTGGATGCACAAGATTTGTTAAAAACCCTAATTTGACAAGAAAAAGCCTAGGGAGTACCAAAATGACCTAAATGATCATTCAATGACACGAATGAACTTATTAGATACACATGATTGGTTAAAAACCCTAATTGGACAAGAATAATCATGGGGAGGACGAAAATGACCTAAGTATACATCCAATGACACAAATGAACTTATTGGGCGCACAAATTGGTTAAAAACCATAATAGGACAAGAATAAGCCTAGAGATGACCAAAATGACCTAAATGATCATCGAATGACACAAATGAACTTGTTGGATGCACAAGATTGGATAAAAACCCTAATTGGACAAGAATAAGCCTAGGGAGGACGAAAATGACCTAAATGTTCATCCAATGACACAAATGACCTTATTGGATGGACAAGATTGGTTAAACACCCTAATTGGAAAAGAATAAGCCTAAGGAGGACAAAACTGACCTAACTGTACATCCAATGACACAAATGAACTTATTGGATGCAGAAGATTGGTTAAAAACCCAAATTGGACAAAAATAAGACTAGGGAGGACGAAAAAGACTTAAATGTTCATTGAATGACACAAACACACCTACTGGATGCACAAGATTGGTTAAAAACCCTAATTTGATATGAAAAAGCCTAGGGAGGACGAAAATGACCGAAATGTTCATCCAATGACACAAAGACACCTATTGAATGCACAAGAATGCTTAAAAACCCTAATTGGACAAGAATAAACCTAGGGAGGACTAAAATGACCTAAATGTACATCCAATGACTGAAGTGAACTTATTGGATGCAAATGATTTGTTTAAAACCCAAATTGGACAAGAATAAGCCTATGGAGGACGAAAATGACCTAAATGTTCATCCAATGGCACAAATGAACTTATTGAATGCACAAGATTGGTGAAAAACCCTAATTGGAAAACAATAAGCCTAGGGAGGACGAAAATGACTTAAATGTTCATCCAATGACACAAACACACCTATTGGATGCACAAGATTGGTTAAAAACCCTAATTTGATAAGAAAAAGCCTAGGGAAGACGAAAATGACCGAAATGTTCATCCAATGACACAAAGACACCTATTGAATGCACAAGAATGCTTAAAAACCCTAATTGGACAAGAATAAACCTAGGGAGGACGAAAATGACCTAAATATACATCCAATAACTGAAGTGAACTTATTGGATGCAAATTATTTTTTAAAAATCCTAATTGGACAAGAATAAGCCTATGGAGGACGAAAATGACCTAAATGTTCATCCAATGACACAAATGAACTTATTGAATGCACAAGATTGGTTAAAAACCCTAATTGGAAAACAATAAGCCTAGGGAGGACGAAAATGACTTAAATGTTCATCGAATGACACAAACACACCAAATGGATTCACAAGATTGGTTAAAAACCCTAATTGGAAAAGAATAAACCAAGGGAGGAACAAAATTACCTAGATGTTCATCCAATGACATAAACACACCTATTGGATGCACAAGATTGCTTAAAAACCCTAAATTGACAAGAATAAACCTAGGGAGGACGAAAATAACCTAAATGTACATCTAATGACACAAATAAACTTATTGGATGCACATGATTGGTTAAAAACCCTAATTGGACAAGAATAAGCCTAGGGAGGAGGAAAATGACCTAAATATTCATCCAATGACACAAATGACCTTATTGGAAGCAAAAGATAGGTTAAAAACCCAAATTTGACAAAAATAAGACTAGGGAGGACGAAAAAGACTTAAATGTTCATTGAATGACACAAACACACCTACTGGATGCACAAGATTGGTTAAAAACCCAAATTTCTCAAGAAAAAGCCTAGGGAGGACGAAAATGACCGAAATGTTCATCCAATGACACAAAGACACCTATTGACCGCATAAGAATGCTTAAAAACCCTAATTGGACAAGAATAAACCTAGGGAGGACGAAAATGACCTAAATGTACATCCAATGACCCAAGTGAACTTATTGGATGCAAATGATTGGTTAAAAACCCTAATTGGACAAGAATAAGCCTATGGAGGACGAAAATGACCTAAATGTTCATCCAATGACCCAAGTGAACTTATTGGATGCCCAAGATTGGTTAAAAACCCTAATTGGAAAAGAATAAGCCTAGGGAGGACGAAAATGACTTAAATGTTAATCCAATGAAACAAACACACCTATTGGATGTACTAGATTGATTAAAAAGCATAATTCGACAAGAATAAGCATAGGGAAGACCAAAATGAACTACATGATCATCCAATGACACAAATGAACTTATTGGACGAACAAGATTGGTTAAATACCCTAACTGGACAAGAATAAGCCTAGGGTGGAACAAAATCACCTAGATGTTCATCCAATGACACTGACACACCTATTGGATGCACAAGATATATTAAAAACCCTAATTTGACAAGAATAAACCTAGGGAGGACGAAAATAA
>JBBPBT010001348.1:40076-163424 GCA_037974875.1 Cicer bijugum | reverse complement strand
AAAAAGCAAAATTGGACAAGAATAAGCCTAGGGAAGACCAAAATGAACTAAATGATCATCCAACGACACAAATGAACTTGTTGGATGCACAAGATTGGTTAAAAACCCTAATTGGACAAGAATAAGCCTATGGAGGACGAAAATGACCTAAATGATCATCCAATGACACAAATGAACTTATTGGATGCACAAGATTGGTTAAAAACCCTAATTGGAAAAGAATAATCCTAGGGAGGACGAAAATGACTTAAATGTTCATCCAATGACACAAACACACCTAATGGATGCACAAGATTGGTTAGAAACCGTAATTGGACAAGAATAAGCCTAGGGAGGACGAAATTGACCTAATAATAATTCCAATGACACAAATGAACTTGTTGGATTCACAAGATTGGTTAAAAACTCTAATTGGACAAGAATAAGCCTATGGAGGAAAAAAATGACCTAAATGTTCATCTCATGACACAAACACACCTATTGGATGCACTAGATTGCTTAAAAACCCTAATTGGACAAAAATAAACCTAGGGAAGACGAAAATGACCTAAATATTCATCCAATGAAACAAACACACCTATTGGATGCACAAGATTAGTTAAAAAGCAAAATTGGACAAGAATAAGCCTAGGGAAGACCAAAATGAACTAAATGATCATCCAACGACACAAATGAACTTGTTGGATGCACAAGATTGGTTAAAAACCCTAATTGGACAAGAATAAGCCTATGGAGGACGAAAATGACCTAAATGTTCATCCAATGACACAAATGAACTTATTGGATGCACAAGATTGGTTAAAAACCCTAATTGGAAAAGTATAAGCCTAGGGAGGACGAAAATGACCAAAATGTTCATCCAACGACACAAATTAACTTATTGGATGCACAAGATTGGTTAAAAACCCTAATTGGACAAGAATAAGCCCAGGGAGGACGAAAATGACCTAATTATAATTCCAATGACACAAATGAACTTGTTGGATTCACAAGATTGGTTAAAAACTCTAATTGGACAAGAATAAGCCTAGGGAGGAACAAAATGACCTAAATGTTCATCTCATGACACAAACACACCTATTGGATGCACTAGATTGCTTAAAACCCCTAATTGGACAAAAATAAACCTAGGGAAGACGAAAATGACCTAAATGTTCATCCAATGAAACAAACACACCTATTGGATGCACAGGATTAGTAAAAAAGCAAAATTGGACAAGAATAAGCCTAGGGAAGACCAAAATGAACTAAATGATCATCCAACGACACAAATGAACTTGTTGGATGCACAAGATTGGTTAAAAACCCTAATTGGACCAGAATAAGCCTATGGAGGACGAAAATGACCTAAATGTTCATCCAATGACACAAATGAACTTATTGGATGCACAAGATTGGTTAAAAACCCTAATTGGAAAAGAATAATCCTAGGGAGGACGAAAATGACTTAAATGTTCATCCAATGACACAAACACACCTAATGGATGCACAAGATTGGTTAGAAACCGTAATTGGACAAGAATAAGCCTAGGGAGGACGAAATTGACCTAATAATAATTCCAATGACACAAATGAACTTGTTGGATTCACAAGATTGGTTAAAAACTCTAATTGGACAAGAATAAGCCTATGGAGGAACAAAATGACCTAAATGTTCATCTCATGACACAAAAACACCTATTGGATGCACTAGATTGCTTAAAAACCCTAATTGGACAAAAATAAACCTAGGGAAGACGAAAATGATCTAAATGTTCATCCAATGAAACAAACACACCTATTGGATGCACAAGATTAGTTAAAAAGCAAAATTGGACAAGAATAAGCCTAGGGAAGACCAAAATGAACTAAATGATCATCCAACGACACAAATGAACTTGTTGGATGCACAAGATTGGTTAAAAACCCTAATTGGACATGAATAAGCCTATGGAGGACGAAAATGACCTAAATGTTCATCCAATGACACAAATGAACTTATTGGATGCACAAGATTGGTTAAAAACCTTAATTGGAAAAGTATAAGCCTAGGGAGGACGAAAATGACCAAAATGTTCATCCAACGACACAAATTAACTTATTGGATGCACAAGATTGGTTAAAAACCCTAATTGGACAAGAATAAGCCTAGGGAGGACGAAAATGACCTAATTATAATTCCAATGACACAAATGAACTTTTTGGATTCACAAGATTGGTTTAAAACTCTAATTGGATAAGAATAAGACTATGGAGGAACAAAATGACCTAAATGTTGATCTCATGACACAAACACACCTATTGGATGCACAAGATTGGTTAAAAAGCATAATTGGACATGAATAAGCCTAGGGAAGACCAAAATGAACTAAATGATCATCCAATGTCACAAATGAACGTATTGGACGAACAAGATTGGTTAAAAACCCTAACTGGACAAGAATAAGCCTAGGGAGGATCGAAATCACCTAGATGTTCATCCAATGACATTGACACACCTATTGGATGCACAAGATTATTTAAAAACCCTAATTTGACAAGAATAAACCTAGGGAGGACGAAAATAACCTAAATGTACATTCAATCACACAAATGAACTTATTGGATACAACTGATTGGTTAAAAACCCTAATAGGACAAGAATAAGCCTAGGGAGGACGAAAATGTCCTAAATGTTTATCCAATGACACAAATGACCTTATTGGATGCACAAGATTGGTTAAAAACCCTAATTGGACAAGAATAAGCCTAAGGAGGACGAAACTGACCTAACTGTACATCCAATTACACAAATGAACTTATTGGATGCACAAGATTGGTTAAAACCCCAAATTGGACAAAAATAAGACTAGGGAGGACGAAAAAGACTTAAATGTTCATTGAATTACACAAACACACCTACTGGATGCACAACATTGGTTAAAAACCCTAATTTGATAAGAAAAAGCCCAGGGAGGACGAAAACGACCGAAATGTTCATCCAATGAAACAAAGACACCTATTGAATGCACAAGAATGCTTAAAAACCCTAATTGGACAAGAATAAACATAGGGAGGACGAAAATGATCTAAATGTACATCCAATGACCCAAGTGAACTTATTGGATGCAAATGATTGGTTTAAAACACTAATTGGGCAAGAAAAAGCCTATGGAGGACGAAAATGACTTAAATGTTCATCCAACGACACAAATTAACTTATTGGATGCACAAGACTGGTTAAAAACCCTAATCGGACAACAATAAGCCTAGGGAGGATGACAACAATGACACAAATGAACTTGTTGGACTGACAAGATTAGTTAAAAACTCATATTTGACAAGAATAAGCATAGGGAGAAACAAAATGACCTAAACGTTCATCCCATGAAATAAACACACCTATTGGATGCCCTAGAATGCTTAAAAACCCTAATTGGACAAAAATAAACCTAGGGAGGACGAAAATGACCTAAATGTTCATCCAATGAAACAAACACACCTATTGGATGCACAAGAATGCTTAAAAACCCTAATTGGACAAGAATAAACCAAGGGAGGTCGAAAATCTCCTAAATGTACAACCAATGACACAAATGAACTTATTGGATGCACAAGATTCGTTAAAAACCCTAATTGGACAAGAATAAGACTAGGGAGGACGAAAAAGACCTAAATGTTCATTCAATGACACAAACACACCTATTGGAGGCACAAGATTGGTTAAAAACCCTAACTGGACAAGAATAAGCCTAAGGAGGATGAAAATAACCTAATAGTTCATCCAATGTCACAAATGAACTTATTGTATGCACAAGATTGGTTAAAAACCCTAATAGGACAAGAATAAGCCTAGGGAGGACCAAAACGACCTAAATGATCATCCAATGACACAAATGAACTTATTGGATGCACAAGATTGGTTAAAAACCCTAATGGGACAAGAATAAGCCTTGGGAAGAACAAAATGTACTAAATGTTCATCAAATGACACAAACACACCTATTGGATACACAAGATTGGTTAAAAACCAAAATTTGACATGAATAAATCTAGGGAGGACGAAAATCACCTAAATGTACGTCCAATGACACAAGTGAACTTATTGGATGCACATGATTGGTTAAAAACCCTAATAGGACAAGAATAAGCCTAGAGATGAGCAAAATGACCTAAATGATCATCCAATGACACAATGAACTTGTTGGATGCACAAGATTGGATAAAAACCCTAATTGGACAAGAATATGACTAGGGAGGACGAAAAATACCTAAATGTTCAACAAATGACATAAATGAACTTATTGGATGCACAAGATTGGTTAAAAACCCTAATTGGACAAGAATAAGCCTAGGGAGGACGAAAATCACCTAAATGTACATCCAATGACACAAATGAACTTATTGGACGCACAAGATTGGTTAAAAACCCTAATTGCACAAGAATAAGCCTACGGAGGACGAAAATGGGCTAATTATTATTCCAATGACACAAATGAACTTGTTGGATTCACAAGATTGGTTAAAAACTCTAATTGGACAAGAATAAGCCTACGGAGGAACAAAATGACCTAAATGTTCATCTCATGACACAAACACACCTATTGGATGCACTAGATTGCTTAAAACCCCTAATTGGACAAAAATAAACCTAGGGAGGACGAAAATGACCTAAATGTTCATCCAATGAAACAAACACACCTATTGCATGCACAAGATTGGTTAAAAAGAATAATTGGACAAGAATAAGCTTAGGGACGACCAACATGTACTAAATGATCATCCAATGACACAAATGAACTTATTGGACGATCAAGATTAGTTAAAAACCCTAACTGGACAAGAATAAGCCTAGGGAGGATCAAAATCACCTAGATGTTCATCCAATGACACTGACACACCTACTTGATGCACAAGATTGTTTAAAAACCCTAATTAGACAAGAAAAAGCATAGGGAGGACGAAAATGACGGAAATGTTCGTCCAACGACACAAATGAACTTATTGGATACACATGATTGGTTAAAAACCCTAATTGGACAAGAATAAGCCTATGGAGGACAAAATGTCTTAAATTTTCATCCAATGACACAAATGACCTTATTGGATGCACAAGGTTGGTTAAACACCCTAATTGGACAAGAATAAGCCTAAGGAGGACGAAACTGACCTAACTGTACATCCAATGACACAAATGAACTTATTGGATGCACAAGATTGGTCAAAAACTCTAATTGGAAAAGTATAAGACTAGGGAGGACGAAAATGACCAAAATATTCATCCAACGACACAAATGAACTTATTGGATGCACAAGATTGGTTAAAAACCCTAATTGGACAAGAATAAGCCTAGGGAGGACGAAAATGACCTAATTATAATTCCAATGACACAAATGAACTTGTTGGATTCACAAGATTGGTTTAAAACTCTAATTGGACAAGAATAAGCCTATGGAGGAACAAAATGACCTAAATGTTGATCTCATGACACAAACACACCTATTGGATGCACTAGATTGCTTAAAAACGCTAATTGGACAAAAATAAACCTAGGGAGGACGAAAATGACCTAAATGTTCATCCAATGAAACAAACACACCTATTGGATGCACAAGATTGGTTAAAAAGCATAATTGGACATGAATAAGCCTAGGGAAGACCAAAATGAACTAAATGATCATCCAATGACACAAATGAACTTGTCGGATGCACAAGATTGGTTAAAAACCCTAATTTGACAAGATAAGCCTATGGAGGACGAAAATGACCTAAATGTTCATCCAATGACACAAATGAACTTATTGGATGCACAAGATTGGTTAAAAACCCTAATTGGAAAAGTATAAGCCTAGGGAGGACGAAAATGACCAAAATGTTTATCCAACGACACAAATTAACTTATTGGATGCACAAGATTGGTTAAAAACCCTAATTTGACAAGAATAAGCCTATGGAGGACGAAAATGACCTAAATGTTCATCCAATGACACAAATGAACTTATTGGATGCACAAGATTGGTTAAAAACCCTAATTGGAAAAGTATAAGCCTAGGGAGGACGAAAATGACCAAAATGTTCATCCAACGACACAAATTATCTTATTGGATGCACAAGATTGGTTAAAAACCATAATTGGATAAGAATAAGCCTAGGGAGGACGAAATTGACCTAATAATAATTCCAATGACACAAATGAACTTGTTGGATTCACAAGATTGGTTAAAAACTCTAATTGGACAAGAATAAGCTTATGGAGGAACAAAATGACCTAAATGTTCATCTCATGACACAAACACACCTATTAGATGCACTAGATTGCTTAAAAACCCTAATTGGACAAAAATAAACCTAGGGAAGACGAAAATGACCTAAATGTTCATCCAATGAAACAAACACACCTATTGGATGCACAAGATTAGTTAAAAAGCAAAATTGGACAAGAATAAGCCTAGGGAAGACCAAAATGAACTAAATGATCATCCAACGACACAAATGAACTTGTTGGATGCACAAGATTGGTTAAAAACCCTAATTGGACAAGAATAAGCCTATGGAGGACGAAAATGACCTAAATGTTCATCCAATGACACAAATGAACTTATTGGACGAACAAGATTGGTTAAAAATCCTAACTGGACAAGAATAAGCCTAGGGAGGATCAAAATCACCTAGATGTTCATCCAATGACATTGACACACCTATTGGATGCACAAGATTATTTAAAAACCCTAATTTGACAAGAATAAACCTAGGGAGGACGAAAATAACCTAAATGTACATCCAATCACACAAATGAACTTATTGGATACAACTGATTGGTTAAAAACCCTAATAGGACAAGAATAAGCCTAGGGAGGAGGAAAATGTCCTAAATGTTTATCCAATGACACAAATGACCTTATTGGATGCACAAGATTGGTTAAAAACCCTAATTGGACAAGAATAAGCCTAAGGAGGACGAAACTGACCTAACTGTTCATCCAATGACACAAATGAACTTATTGGATGCACAAGATTGGTTAAAAACCCTAATTTGACAAAAATAAGACTAGGGAGGACGAAAAAGACTTAAATGTTCATCCAATGACCCAAGTGAACTTATTGGATGCAAATGATTGGTTAAAAACCCTAATTGGACAAGAATAAGCCTATGGAGGACGAAAATGACCTAAATGTTCATCCAACGACACAAATTAACTTATTGGATGCACAAGATTGGTTAAAAACCCTAATTGGACAAGAATAAGCCTCGGGAGGACAAAATTGACCTAACTATAAATCCAATGACACAAATGAACTTGTTGGATGCACAAGATTGGTTAAAAACTCTAATTGGACAAGAATAAGCATAGGGAGGAAAAAAATGACCTAAACGTTCATCTCATGACACAAATACACCTATTAGATGCACTAGATTGCTTAAAAACCCTAATTGGACAAAAATAAACCTAGGGAAGACGAAAATGACATAAATGTTCATCCAATGAAACAAAAACACCTATTGGATGCACAAGATTGGTTAAAAAGCAAAATAGGACAAGAATAAGCCTAGGGAGGACGAAAATGAACTAAATGTTCATCCAATGACACAAATGAACTTGTTGGATTCACAAGATTGGTTAAAAACCCTAATTGGACAAGAATAAGCCTATGGAGGACGAAAATGACCTAATTATAATTCCAATGACACAAATGAACTTATTGGATGCACAAGATTGGTTAAAAACCCTAATTGGACAAAAATAGGACTATGGAGGACGAAAAGGACTTAAATGTTCATCCAATGACCCAAGTGAACTTATTGGATGCAAATGATTGGTTAAAAACCCTAATTGGACAAGAATAAGCCTATGGAGGACGAAAATGACCTAAATGTTCATCCAATGACGCAAATGAACTTATTAGATGCACAAGATTGGTTAAAAACCCTAATTGGAAAAGTATAAGCCTAGGGAGGACGAAAATGACGTAAATGTGCATCCAACGACACAAATTAACTTATTGGATGCACAAGATTGGTTAAAAACTCTAATTGGACAAGAATAAGCCTAGGGAGGAAGAAAATGACCTAAACGTTCATCTCATGACACAAATACACCTATTGGATGCACTAGATTGCTTAAAAACCCTAATTGGACAAAAATAAACCTAGGGAAGACGAAAATGACATAAATGTTCATCCAATGAAACAAACACACCTATTGGATGCACAAGATTGGTGAAAAAGCAAAATTGAACAAGAATAAGCCTAGGGAAGAACAAAATGAACTAAATGATCATCCAATGACACAAATGAACTTGTTGGATGCACAAGATTGGTTAAAAACCCTAATTGGACAAGAATAAGCCTAGGGAGGACGAAAATAACCTAACAGTTCATCCAATGTCACCAACACACCTATTGGATGCACAAGATTGCTTAAAAACCCTAAATTGACAAAATGATCATCCAATGACACAAATGAACTTATTGTTAAAAACCCTAATTAGACAAGAATAAGCCTAAGGAGGACGAAAATGACCTAAATGTTCATCCAATGACACAAACACACCTATTGGATGCACAAGATTTGTGAAAAACCCTAATTGGACAAGAAAAAGCCTAGGGAGGACCTAAATGACCTAAATGATCATCCAATGACACAAATGAACTTATTAGATACACATGATTGCTTAAAAACCCTAATTGGACAAGAATAAGCCTAGGGAGGACGAAAATGACCTAAATGTTCATCGAATGACACAAATAAACTTATTTGATGCACATGATTGGTTAAAAACCCTAATTGGACAAGAATAAGCCTAGGGAGGACGAAAATGACCTAAATGTTCATCCAATGACACAAATGACCTTATTGGATGGACAAGATTGGTTAAAAACCCTAATTGGAAAAGAATAAGCCTATGGAGGACAAAACTGACCTAACTGTACATCCAATGACACAAATGAACTTATTCGATGCAAAAGATTGGTGAAAAAGCCAAATTGGACAAAAATAAGACTAGGGAGGACGGAAAAGACTTAAATGTTCATTGAATGACATAAACACACCTACTGGATGCACAAGATTGGTTAAAAACCTTAATTTGACAAGAAAAAGAATAGGGAGGGCGAAAATGACAGAAATGTTCATCCAATGACACAAAGACACCTATTGAATGCACAAGAATGCTTTAAAACCCTAATTGGACAAGAATAAACCTAGGGAGGACGAAAATGTCCTGAATGTACATCCAATGACTCAAGTGAACTTATTGGATGCAAATGATTGGTTAAAAACCCTAATTGGACAAGAATAAGCCTATGGAGGACGAAAATGACCTAAATGTTCATCCAATGACACAAATGAACTTATTGGATGCACAAGATTGGTTAAAAACCCTAATTGGAAAAGAATAATCCTAGGGAGGACGAAAATGACTTAAAAAGCATAATTGGACATGAATAAGCCTAGGGAAGACCAAAATGAACTAAATGATCATCCAATGACACAAATGAACTTATTGGACGAACAAGATTGGTTAAAAACCCTAACTGGACAAGAATAAGCCTAGGGAGGATCAACATCACCTAGATGTTCATCCAATGACATTGACACACCTATTGGATGCACAAGATTATTTAAAAACCCTAATTTGACAAGAATAAACCTAGGGAGGACGAAAATAACCTAAATGTACATCCAATGACACAAATGAACTTATTGGATACAAATGATTGGTTAAAAACCCTAATAGGACAAGAATAAGCCTAGGGAGGACGAAAATGTCCTAAATGTTTATCCAAAGACACAAATGACCTTATTGGATGCACACGATTGGTTAAAAACCCTAATTGGACAAGAATAAGCCTAAGGAGGACGAAACTGACCTAACTGTACATCCAATGACACAAATGAACTTATTGGATGCACAAGATCGGTTAAAAACCCTAATTGGACAAAAATAGGACTATGGAGGACGAAAAAGACTTAAATGTTCATCCAATGACCCAAGTGAACTTATTGGATGCAAATGATTGGTTAAAAACCCTAATTGGACCAGAATAAGCCTATGGAGGACGAAAATGACCTAAATGTTCATCCAACGACACAAATTAACTTATTGGATGCACAAGATTGGTTAAAAACCCTAATTGGACAAGAATAAGCCTCGGGAGGACAAAATTGACCTAACTATAAATCCAATGACACAAATGAACTTGTTGGATTCACAAGATTGGTTAAAAACTCTAATTGGACAAGAATAAGCCTAGGGAGGAAAAAAATGACCTAAACGTTCATCTCATGACACAAATACACGTATTGGATGCACTAGATTGCTTAAAAACCCTAATTGGACAAAAATAAACCTAGGGAAGACGAAAATGACATAAATGTTCATCCAATGAAACAAAAACACCTATTGGATGCACAAGATTGGTTAAAAAGCAAAATAGGACAAGAATAAGCCTAGGGAAGACCAAAATGAACTAAATGTTCATCCAATGACACAAATGAACTTGTTGGATTCACAAGATTGGTTAAAAACCCTAATTGGACAAGAATAAGCCTATGGAGGACGAAAATGACCTAAATGTACCTCCAGTGACACAGATGAACTTATTGGATGCACAAGATTGGTTAAAACCCCTAATTGGAAAAGTATAAGCCTAGGGAGGACGAAAATGACCTAAATGTTCATCCAACGACACAAATTAACTTATTGGATGCACAAGATTGGTTAAAAACCCTAATTGGACAAGAATAAGCCTAGGGAGGACGAAAATGACCTAATTATAATTCCAATGACACAAATGAAATTGTTGGATTCACAAGATTGGTTTAAAACTCTAATTGGACAAGAATAAGCCTATGGAGGAACAAAATGACCTAAATGTTCATCTCATGACACAAACACACCTATTGGATGCACTAGATTGCTTAAAAACGCTAATTGGACAAAAATAAACCTAGGGAGGACGAAAATGACCTAAATGTTCATCCAATGAAACAAACACACCTATTGGATGCACAAGATTGGTTAAAAAGCGTAATTGGACATGAATAAGCCTAGGGAAGACCAAAATGAACTAAATGATCATCCAATGACACAAATGAACTTATTGGACGAACAAGATTAGTTAAAAACCCTAACTGGACAAGAATAAGCCTAGGGAGGATCAACATCACCTAGATGTTCATCCAATGACATTGACACACCTATTGGATGAACAAGATTATTTAAAAACCCTAATTTGACAAGAATAAACCTAGGGAGGACGAAAATAACCTAAATGTACATCCAATGACACAAATGAACTTATTGGATACAAATGATTGGTTAAAAACCCTAATAGGACAAGAATAAGCCTAGGGAGGACGAAAATGTCCTAAATGTTTATCCAAAGACACAAATGACCTTATTGGATGCACAAGATTGGTTAAAAACCCTAATTGGACAAGAATAAGCCTAAGGAGGACGAAACTGACCTAACTGTACATCCAATGACTCAAATGAACTTATTGGATGCACAAGATTGGTTAAAAACCCTAATTGGACAAAAATAGGACTATGGAGGACGAAAAAGACTTAAATGTTCATCCAATGACCCAAGTGAACTTATTGGATGCAAATGATTGGTTAAAAACCCTAATTGGACAAGAATAAGCCTATGGAGGACGAAAATGACCTAAATGTTCATCCAATGACGCAAATGAACTTATTAGATGCACAAGATTGGTTAAAAACCCTAATTGGAAAAGTATAAGCCTAGGGAGGACGAAAATGACGTAAATGTTCATCCAACGACACAAATTAACTTATTGGATGCACAACATTGGTTAAAAACTCTAATTGGACAAGAATAAGCCTAGGGAGGAAAAAAATGACCTAAACGTTCATCTCATGACACAAATACACCTATTGGATGCACTAGATTGCTTAAAAACCCTAATTGGACAAAAATAAACCTAGGGAAGACGAAAATGACATAAATGTTCATCCAATGAAACAAACACACCTATTGGATGCACAAGATTGGTGAAAAAGCAAAATTGAACAAGAATAAGCCTAGGGAAGAACAAAATGAACTAAATGATCATCCAATGACACAAATGAACTTGTTGGATGCACAAGATTGGTTAAAAACCCTAATTGGACAAGAATAAGCCTAGGGAGGACGAAAATAACCTAACAGTTCATCCAATGTCACCAACACACCTATTGGATGCACAAGATTGCTTAAAAACCCTAAATTGACAAAATGATCATCCAATGACACAAATGAACTTATTGTTAAAAACCCTAATTAGACAAGAATAAGCCTAAGGAGGACGAAAATGACCTAAATGTTCATCCAATGACACAAACACACCTATTGGATGCACAAGATTTGTTAAAAACCATAATTGGACAAGAAAAAGCCTAGGGAGGACCAAAATGACCTAAATGATCATCCAATGACACAAATGAACTTATTAGATACACATGATTGCTTAAAAACCCTAATTGGACAAGAATAAGCCTAGGGAGGACGAAAATGACCTAGATCTTCATCCAATGACACAAACGACCTTATTGGATGGACAAGATTGGTTAAAAACCCTAATTGGAAAAGAATAAGCCTATGGAGGACAAAACTGACCTAACTGTACATCCAATGACACAAATGAACTTATTCGAAGCAAAAGATTGGTGAAAAACCCAAATTGGACAAAAATAAGACTAGGGAGGACGAAAAAGACTTAAATGTTCATTGAACTAAGGAGGACGAAACTGACCTAAATGATCATCCAATGACACAATTGAACTTATTAGATACACATGATTGGTTAAAAACCCTAATTGGAAAACTATAAGCCTAGGGAGGACGAAAATGACCTAAATGTTCATCCAACGACACAAATTAACTTATTGGATGCACAAGATTGGTTAAAAACCCTAATGGGACAAGAATAAGCCTTGGGAAGAACAAAATGTACTAAATGTTCATCAAATGACACAAACACACCTATTGGATACACAAGATTGGTTAAAAACCCAAATTGGACAAGAATAAATCTAGGGAGGACGAAAATCACCTAAATGTACATCCAATGACACAAGTGAACTTATTGAATGCACATGATTGGTTAAAAGCCCTAATTGGACAAGAATAATCATGGGGAGGGCGAAAATGACCTAAGTATGCATCCAACGACACAAATGAACTTGTTGGGCACACAAATTGGTTAAAAACCCTAATAGGACAAGAATAAGCCTAGATATGACCAAAATGACCTAAATGATCATCCAATGACACAAATGAACTTGTTGGATGCACAAGATTGGATAAAAACCCTAATTGGACAAGAAAAAGACTAGGCAGGACGAAAAAGACCTAAATGTTCAACAAATGACATAAATGAACTTATTGGATGCACAAGATTGGTTAAAAACCCTAATTGGACAAGAATAAGCCTAGGGAGGACGAAAATGACCTAAATGTACATCCAATGACACAAATGAACTTATTGGACGCACAAGATTGGTTAAAAACACTATTAGGACAAGAATAAGCCTATGAAGGACCAAAATGACCTAAATGACCATCCAATAACACAAATGAACTTATTGGATGCACAAGGTTTGTTAAAAACCCTAATTAGACAAGAATAAGCCTAAGGAGGACGAAAATGACCTAAATGTTCATCCAATGGCACAAACATACCTATTGGATGCACAAGATTTGTTAAAAACCCTAATTGGACAAGAAAAAGCCTAGGTAGGACCAAAATGACCTAAATGATCATCCAATGACACAAATCAACTTATTAGATACACATGATTGGTTAAAAACCCTAATTGGACAAGAATAATCATAGGGAGGACGAAAATGACCTAAATGTTCATCGAATGACACAAATGACCTTATTGGATGCACAAGATTGGTTGAAAACCCTAATTGGACAAGAATAAGCCTAAGGAGGACGAAACTGACCTAACTTTACATCCAATGACACAAATGAACTTATTGGATGCACAAGATTGGTTAAAAACCCAAATTGGACAAAAATAAGACTTGGGAGGACGAAAAAGACTTAAAAGTTCATTGAATGACACAAACACACCTATTGGATGCACAAGATTGGTTAAAAACCGTAACTGGACAAAAATAAACCTAGGGAGGACGACAATGACCTAAATGTTCATCCAATGAAACCAACACGCCTATTGGATGCACAAGATTGGTTAAAAACCATAACTGGACAAGAATAAGCCTAGGCAGGATGAAAATGACCTAATAGTTCATCCATTGACACAAATGAACTTATTGGACGAACAGGATTGGTTAAAAACCCTAATAGGACAAGAATAAGCCTAGGGAGGACGAAAATGACCTAAATGTACATCCAAGGACACAAATGAACTTATTGGACGCACAAGATTGGTTGAAAAGCCTAATAGGACAAGAATAAGTGTAGGGAGGACGAAAATGACCTAAATGATCATCCAATGACACAAATGAACTTATTGGATGCACAAGCTTTGTTAAAAACCCTAATTGGACAAGAATAAGCCTAGGGAGGACGAACATGACCTAAATGTTCATCCAATGACACAAACACACCTACTTGATGCACAAGATTGGTTAAAAACCCAATTTGAATAAAAATAAGCCTAGGGAGGACGAAAATGACCTAAATGTTCATCGAATGGCACAAATGACCTTATTGGATGCACAAGATTGGTTGAAAACCTTAATTGGACAAGAATAAGCCTAAGGATGACGAAACTGACCTAACTGTACATCCAATGACACAAATGAACTTATTGAATGCACAAGATTGGTTAAAAACCCAAATTGGACAAAAATAAGACTTGGGAGGACGAAAAAGACTTAAATGTTCATTGAACTAAGGAGGACGAAACTGACCTAAATGATCATCCAATGACACAAATGAACTTATTAGATACACATGATTGGTTAAAAACCCTAATTGGAAAACTATAAGCCTAGGGAGGACGAAAATGACCTAAATGTTCATCCAACGACACAAATTAACTTATTGGATGCACAAGATTGGTTAAAAACCCTAATGGGACAAGAATAAGCCTTGGGAAGAACAAAATGTACTAAATGTTCATCAAATGACACAAACACACCTATTGGATACACAAGATTGGTTAAAAACCCAAATTGGACAAGAATAAATCTAGGGAGGACGAAAATCACCTAAATGTAATCCAATGACACAAGTGAACTTATTGGATGCACATGATTGGTTAAAAACCCTAATTGGACAAGAATAATCATGGGGAGGGCGAAAATGACCTATGTATACAGCCGATGACACAAATGAACTTATTGGGCACACAAATTGGTTAAAAACCGTAATAGGACAAGAATAAGCCTAGATATGACCAAAATGACCTAAATGATCATCCAATGACACAAATGAACTTGCTGGATGCACAAGATTGGATAAAAACCCTAATTGGTCAAGAATAAGACTAGGCAAGACGAAAAAGACCAAAATGTTCAACAAATGACACAAATGAACTTATTGGATGCACAAGATTGGTTAAAAACCCTAATTGGACAAGAATAAGCCTAGGGAGGACGAAAATGACCTAAATGTACATCCAATGACACAAATGAACTTATTGGACGCACAAGATTGGTTAAAAACCCTATTAGGACAAGAATAAGCCTATGGAGGACCAAAATGACCTAAATGACCATCCAATAACACAAATGAACTTATTGGATGCACAAGGTTTGTTAAAAACCCTAATTAGATAAGAATAAGCCTAAGGAGGACGAAAATGACCTAAATGTTCATCCAATGACACAAACATACCTATTGGATGCACAAGATTTGTTAAAAACCCTAATTGGACAAGAAAAAGCCTAGGCAGGACCAAAATGACCTAAATGATCATCCAATGACACAAATCAACTTATTAGATACACATGATTGGTTAAAAACCCTAATTGGACAAGAATAATCCTAGGGAGGACGAAAATGACCTAAATGTTCATCGAATGACACAAATGACCTTATTGGATGCACAAGATTGGTTGAAAACCCTAATTGGACAAGAATAAGCCTAAGGAGGACGAAACTGACCTAACTTTACATCCAATGACACAAATGAACTTATTGGATGCACAAGATTGGTTAAAAACCCAAATTGGACAAAAATAAGACTTGGGAGGACGAAAAAGACTTAAAAGTTCATTGAATGACACAAACACACCTATTGGATGCACAATATTGGTTAAAAACCGTAACTGGACAAAAATAAACCTAGGGAGGACGACAATGACCTAAATGTTCATCCAATGAAACCAACACACCTATTGGATGCACAAGATTGGTTAAAAACCATAACTGGACAAGAATAAGCCTAGGCAGGATGAAAATGACCTAATAGTTCATCCATTGACACAAATGAACTTATTGGACGAACAGGATTGGTTAAAAACCCTAATAGGACAAGAATAAGCCTAGGGAGGACGAAAATGACCTAAATGTACATCCAAGGACACAAATGAACTTATTGGACGCACAAGATTGGTTAAAAAGCCTAATAGGACAAGAATAAGTGTAGGGAGGACGAAAATGACCTAAATGATCATCCAATGACACAAATGAACTTATTGGATGCACAAGCTTTGTTAAAAACCCTAATTGGACAAGAATAAGCCTAGGGAGGACGAACATGACCTAAATGTTCATCCAATGACACATACACACCTACTTGATGCACAAGATTGGTTAAAAACCCTAATTGGATAAA
Organism: Cicer bijugum; assembly: GCA_037974875.1. Lineage (NCBI taxonomy): Eukaryota > Viridiplantae > Streptophyta > Magnoliopsida > Fabales > Fabaceae > Cicer > Cicer bijugum. The sequence continues at coordinate 146,698 of JBBPBT010001348.1, read as the reverse complement.
AATAAGCCTACGGAGGACCAAAATGACCTAACTGTACATCCAATGACACAAATGAACTTATTGGATGCACAAGATTGGTTAAAAACTCTAATTGGACAAGAATAAGCCTATGGAGGAACAAAATGACCTAAACGTTCATCTCATGACACAAACACACCTATTGGATGCACTAGATTGCTTAAAAACCCTGATTGGACAAAAATAAACCTCGGGAAGACGAAAATGACCTAAATGTTCATCCAATGAAACAAACACACCTATTGGATGCACAAGATTCTTTAAAAAGCAAAATTGGACAAGAATAAGCCTAGGGAAGACCAAAATGAACTAAATGTTCATCCAATGACACAAATGAACTTGTTGGATGCACAAGATTGGTTAAAAACCCTAATTGGACAAGAATAAGCCTATGGAGGACGAAAATGACCTAACTGTACATCGAATGACACAAATGAATTTATTGGATGCACAAGATTGGTTAAAAACCCTAATTGGAAAAGTATAAGTCTAGGGAGGACGAAAATGACCTAAATGTTCATCAAACGACACAAATTAACTTATTGGATGCACAAGATTGGTTCAAAACCCTAATTGGACAAGAATAAGCCTAGGTAGGACGAAAATGGACTAATTATTATTCCAATGACACAAATGAACTTGTTGGATTCACAAGATTGGTTAAAAACTCTAATTGGACAAGAATAAGCCTAGGGAGGAACAAAATGACCTAAATGTTCATCTCATGACACAAACACACCTATTGGATGCACAAGATTGCTTAAAACCCATAATCGGACAAAAATAAACCTAGGGAGGACGAAAATGACCTAAATGTTCATCCAATGAAACAAACACACCTATTGCATGCACAAGATTGGTTAAAAAGAATAATTGGACAAGAATAAGCCTTGGGACGACCAAAATGAACTAAATGATCATCCAATGACACAAATGAACTTATTGGACGAACAAGATTGGTTAAAAACCCTAACTGGACAAGAATAAGCCTATGGAGGACGAAAAGGTCCTAAATGTTCATCCAATGACACAAATGACCTTATTGGATGCAGAAGATTGGTTAAAAACCCTAATTGGACAAGAATAAGCCTATGGAGGACGAAACTGACCTAACTGTACATCCAATGACACAAATGAACTTATTGGATGCACAAGATTGGTTAAAAACTCTAATTGGAGAAGAATAAGCCTATGGAGGAACAAAATGACCTAAACGTTCATCTCATGACACAAACACACCTATTGGATGCACTAGATTGCTTAAAAACCCTAATTGGACAAAAATAAACCTCGGGAAGACGAAAATGACCTAAATGTTCATCCAATGAAACAAACACACCTATTGGATGCACAAGATTGGTTAAAAAGCAAAATTGGACAAGAATAAGCCTAGGGAAGACTAAAATGAACTAAATGTTCATCCAATGACACAAATGAACTTGTTGGATGCACAAGATTGGTTGAAAACCCTAATTGGACAAGAATAAGCCTATGGAGGACGAAAATGACCTAAATGTACATCCAATGACACAAATGAACTTATTGGATGCACAAGATTGGTTAAAAACCCTAACTGGACAAGAATAAGCCTAGGGAGGAACAAAATCACCTAGATGTTCATCCAACGACACTGACACACCTACTGGATGCAAAAGGTTGGTTAAAAACCCTAATTAGATAAGAAAAAGCCTAGGGAGGACGAAAATGACGGAAATGTTCATCCATTGACACAAAGACACCTGTTGAATGCACAAGAATAAGCCTAGGGAGGACCAAAATGAACTAAAAGATCATTCAAAGACACAAATGAACTTGTTGGATGCATAAGATTGGTTAAAAACCCTAATTGGACAAGAATAAGCCTAGGGAGCAACAAAATGACGTAGATGTTCATCCAATGACAGAAACACACCTACAGGATGCACAAGATTGTTTAAAAACCCTAATTTGACAAGAATAAACCTAGGGAGGACGAAAATAACCTAAATGTACATCCAACGACACAAATGAACTTATTGGATACACATGATTGGTCAAAAACCCTAATTGGACAAGAATAAGCCTATGGAGGACGAAAAGGTCCTAAATGTTCATCCAATGACACAAATGACCTTATTGGATGCAGAAGATTGGTTAAAAACCCTAATTGGACATGAATAAGCCTAAGGAGGACAAAACTGACCTAACTGTACATCCAATGACACAAATGAACTTATTGGATGCACAAGATTGGTTAAAAACCCTAATTGGAAAAGTATAAGCCTAGGGAGGACGAAAATGACCAAAATGTTCATCCAACGACACAAATTAACTTATTGGATGCACAAGAATGAGCCTATGGAGGAACAAAATGACCTAAATGTTCATCTCATGACACAAACACACCTATTGGATGCACTAGATTGCTTAAAAACCCTAATTGGACAAAAATAAACCTAGGGAAGACGAAAATGACATAAATGTTCATCCAATGAAACAAGCACACCTATTGGATGCACAAGATTGGTTAAAAAGCAAAATTGAACAAGAATAAGCCTAGGGAAGAACAAAATGAACTAAATGATCATCCAATGACACAAATGAACTTGTTGGATGCACAAGATAGGTTAAAAACCCTAATTGGGCAAGAATAAGCCTAGGGAGGACGAAAATAACCTAAATGTACATCCAATGACACAAATGAACTTATTGGATACAAATGATTGGTTAAAAACCCTAATAGGACAATAATAAGCCTAGGGAGGACGAAAATGTCCTAAATGTTTATCCAACGACACAAATGACCTTATTGGATGCACCAGATTGGTTAAAAACCCTAATTGGACAAGAATAAGCCTAAGGAGGACGAAACTGACCTAACTGTACATCCAATGACACAAATGAACTTATTGGATGCAAAAGATTGGTTAAAAACCTAATTGGACAAAAATAAGACTAGGGAGGACGAAAAAGGCTTAAATGTTCATTGAATGACACAAACACACCTACTGGATGCACAAGATTGGTTAAAAACCCTAATTTGACAAGAAAAAGCCTAGGGAGGATGAAAATGACCGAAATGTTCATCCAATGACACAAAGACACCTATTGAATGCACAAGAATGCTTAAAAACCCTAATTGGACAAGAATAAACCTAGGGAGGACGAAAATGACCTAAATGTACATCCAATGACCCAAGTGAACTTATTGGATGCAAATGATTGGTTAAAAACACTAATTGGACAAGAATATGCCTATGGAGGACGAAAATGACCTAAATGTTCATCCAATGACACAAATGAACTTATTGGATGCACAAGATTGGTTAAAAACCCTAATTGGAAATGAATAAGCCTAGGGAGGACGAAAATGACTTAAATGTTCATCCAATGACACAAACACACCTAATGGATGCACAAGATTGGTAAAAAACCCTAATTGGACAAGAATAAGCCTAGGGAGGACGAAAATGACTTAAATGTTCATCCAATGACACAAACACACGTAATGGATGCCAAGATTGGTTAAAAACCCTAATTAGAAAAGAATAAGCCTAGGGAGGAACAAAATTACCTAGATGTATATCAAATGACACAAACACACCTATTGGATGCACAAGATTGCTTAAAAACCCTAATTTGACAAGAATAAACCTCGGGAGGACGAAAATAACCTAAATGTACATCCAATGACACAAATAAAGTTATTGGATGTACATAATTGGTTAAAAACCCTAATTGGACAAGAATAAGCCTAGGGAGGACGTAAATGACCTAAATGTTCATCCAACGACACAAATGACCTTATTGGATGGACAAGATTGGTTAAAAACCCTAATTGGACAAGAATAAGCCTAAGGAGGACAAAACTGACCTAACTGTACATCCAATTACACAAATGAACTTATTGGATGCACAAGATTGGTTAAAAACCCAAATTAGACAAAAATAAGACAAGGGAGGACGAAAAAGACTTAAATGTTCATTGGAATACACAAACACACCTACTGGATGCACAACATTGGTTAAAAACCCTAATTTGACAAGATAAAGCCTAGGGAGGACGGAAATGGCCGAAATGTTGATCCAATGACACAAAGACACCTATTGAATGCACAAGAAAGCTTAAAAACACTAATTGGACAAGAATAGACATAGGGAGGACGAAAATGATCTAAATGTACATCAAATGACCCAAGTGAACTTATTGGATGCAAATGATTGGTTTAAAAGCCTAATTGGACAAGAATAAGCCTATGGACGACGAAAATGACCTAAATGTTCATCCAACGACACAAATTAACTTATTGGATGCACAAGACTGGTTAAAAACCCTAATTGGACAAGAATAAGCCTAGGGATGACGAAAATGACCATACTATAAATCCAATGACACAAATGAACTTGTTGGACTAACAAGACTGGTTAAAAACTCATATTTGACAAGAATAAGCCTAGGGAGGAACAAAATGACCTAAACGTTCATCTCAAGACACAAACACACCTATTGGATGCCCTAGAATGCTTAGAAACCGGAATTGGACAAAAATAAACCTAGGGAGGACGAAAATGACCTAAATGCTCATCCAATGAAACAAACACACCTATTGGATGCACAAGATTGGTTAAAAAGCATAATTGGATGCACAAGATTGGTTAAAAACCCTAATTGGACAAGAATAAGCCTATGGAGGACGAAAATGACGTAAATGTTCATCCAATGACACAAATGAACTTATTGGATGCACAAGATTGGTTAAAAACCCTAATTTGGAATGTATAAACCTCAGGAGGACGAAAATAACCTAAATGTACATCCAATGACACAAATAAAGTTATCGGATGTACATAATTGGTTAAAAACCCTAATTGGACAAGAATAAGCCTAGGGAGGACGTAAATGACCTAAATGTTCATCCCACGACACAAATGACCTTATTGGATGGACATGATTGGTTAAAAACCCTAATTGGACAAGAATAAGCCTAAGGAGGACAAAACTGACCTAACTGTACATCCAATTACACAAATGAACTTATTGGATGCACAAGATAGGTTAAAAACCCAAATTAGACAAAAATAAGACAAGGGAGGACGAAAAAGACTTAAATGTTCATTGGAATACACAAACACACCTACTGGATGCACAACATTGGTTAAAAACCCTAATTTGACAAGATAAAGCCTAGGGAGGACGGAAATGGCCGAAATGTTGATCCAATGACACAAAGACACCTATTGAATGCACAAGAAAGCTTAAAAACACTAATTGGACAAGAATAGACATAGGGAGGACGAAAATGATCTAAATGTACATCAAATGACCCAAGTGAACTTATTGGATGCAAATGATTGGTTTAAAAGCCTAATTGGACAAGAATAAGCCTATGGAGGACGAAAATGACCTAAATGTTCATCCAACGACACAAATTAACTTATTGGATGCACAAGACTGGTTAAAAACCCTAATTGGACAAGAATAAGCCTAGGGATGACGAAAATGACCATACTATAAATCCAATGACACAAATGAACTTGTTGGACTAACAAGACTGGTTAAAAACTCATATTTGACAAGAATAAGCCTAGGGAGGAACAAAATGACCTAAACGTTCATCTCAAGACACAAACACACCTATTGGATGCCCTAGAATGCTTAGAAACCGGAATTGGACAAAAATAAACCTAGGGAGGACGAAAATGACCTAAATGCTCATCCAATGAAACAAACACACCTATTGGATGCACAAGATTGGTTAAAAAGCATAATTGGATGCACAAGATTGGTTAAAAACCCTAATTGGACAAGAATAAGCCTATGGAGGACGAAAATGACCTAAATGTTCATCCAATGACACAAATTAACTTATTCGATGCACAAAATTGGTTAAAAACCCTAATTGGACAAGAATAAGCCTAGGGAGGACGAAAATGACCTAATTATAATTCCAATGACACAAATGAACTTGTTGGATTCACAAGATTGGTTAAAAACTCTAATTGGACAAGAATAAGCCTATGGAGGAACAAAATGACCTAAATATTCATCTCATGACACAAACACACCTATTGGATACACTAGATTGCTTAAAAACCCTAATTGGTCAAAAATAAACCTAGGGAGGACGAAAATGACCTAATTGTTCATCCAATGAAACAAACACACCTATTGGAAGCACAAGATTGGTTAAAAAGCATAATTGGACATGAATAAGCCTAGGGAAGACCAAAATGAACTAAATGATCATCCAACGACACCAATCAACTTATTGGACGAACAAGATTGGCTAAAAACCCTAACTGGACAAGAATAAGCCTAGGGAGGAACAAAATCACCTAGATGTTCATCCAATGACATTGACACACCTATTGGATCCACAAGATTATTTAAAAACCCTAATTTGACAAGAATAAACCTAGGGAGGACGAAAATAACCTAAATGTACATCCAATGACACAAATGAACTTATTCGATACAAATGATTGGTTAAAAACCCTAATAGGACAATAAAAAGCATAGGGAGGACGAAAATGTCCTAAATGTTTATCCAACGACACAAATGACCTTATTGGATGCACAAGATTGGTTAAAAACCCTAATTGGACAAGAATAAGTCTAAGGAGGACGAAACTGACCTAACTGTACATCCAATGACACAAATGAACTTATTGGATGCAAAAGATTGGTTAAAAACCCTAATTGGACAAAAATAAGACTAGGGAGGACGAAAAAGGCTTAAATGTTCATTGAATGACACAAACACACCTACTGGATGCAGAAGATTGGTTAAAAACCCTAATTTGACAAGAAAAAGCCTAGGGAGGACGAAAATGACCGAAATGTTCATCCAATGACACAAAGACACCTATTGAATGCACAAGAATGCTTAAAAACCCTAATTGGACAAGAATAAACCTAGGGAGGACGAAAATGACCTAAATGTACATCCAATAACCCAAGTGAACTTATTGGATGCAAATGATTGGTTAAAAACGCTAATTGGACAAGAATAAGCCTATGGAGGACGAAAATGACCTAAATGTTCATCCAATGACACAAATGAACTTATTGGATGCACAAGATTGGTAAAAAAACCCTAATTGGACAATAATAAGCCTAGGGAGGACGAAAATGACTTAAATGTTCATCCAATGACACAAACACACCTAATGGATGCCAAGATTGGTTAAAAACCCTAATTAGAAAAGAATAAGCCTAGGGAGGAACAAAATTACCTAGATGTTCATCCAATGACACAAACACACCTATTGGATGCACAAGATTGCTTAAAAACCCTAATTTGACAAGAATAAACCTCGGGAGGACGAAAATAACCTAAATGTACATCCAATGACACAAATAAAGTTATTGGATGTACATAATTGGTTAAAAACCCTAATTGGACAAGAATAAGCCTAGGGAGGACGTAAATGACCTAAATGTTCATCCGACGACACAAATGACCTTATTGGATGGACAAGATTGGTTAAAAACCCTAATTGGACAAGAATAAGCCTAAGGAGGACAAAACTGACCTAACTGTACATCCAATTACACAAATGAACTTATTGGATGCACAAGATTGGTTAAAAACCCAAATTGGACAAAAAGAAGACAAGGGAGGACGAAAAAGACTTAAATCTTCATTGAATTACACAAACACACCTACTGGATGCACAACATTGGTTAAAAACCCTAATTTGACAAGATAAAGCCTAGGGAGGACGGAAATGGCCGAAATGTTGATCCAATGACTCAAAGACACCTATTGAATGCACAAGAAAGCTTAAAAACCCTAATTGGACAAGAATAGACATAGGGAGGACGAAAATGATCTAAATGTACATCAAATGACCCAAGTGAACTTATCGGATGCAAATGATTGGTTTAAAACCCTAATTGGACAAGAATAAGCCTATGGAGGACGAAAATGACCTAAATGTTCATCCAACGACACAAATTAACTTATTGGATGCACAAGACTGGTTAAAAACCCTAATTGGACAAGAATAAGCCTAGGGATGACGAAAATGACCATACTATAAATCCAATAACACAAATGAACTTGTTGGACTAACAAGACTGGTTAAAAACTCATATTTGACAAGAATAAGCCTAGGGAGGAAAAAAATGACCTAAATGTTCATCTCATGACACAAATACACCTATTGGATGCACTAGATTGCTTAAAAACCCTAATTGGATAAAAATAAACATAGGGAAGACGAAAATGACATAAATGTTCATCCAATGAAACAAGCACACCTATTGGATGCACAAGATTGGTTAAAAAGCAAAATTGAACAAGTATAAGCCTAGGGAAGAACAAAATGAACTAAATGATCATCCAATGACACAAATGAACTTGTTGGATGCACAAGATAGGTTAAAAACCCTAATTGGGCAAGAATAAGCCTAGGGAGGAACAAAATCACCTAGATATTCATCCAATGACATTGACACACCTATTGGATGCACAAGATTATTTAAAAACCCTAATTTGACAAGAATAAACCTAGGGAGGACGAAAATAACCTAAATGTACATCCGATGACACCAATGAACTTATTGGATACAAATGATTGGTTAAAAACCCTAATAGGACAAGAATAAGCCTAGGGAGGACGAAAATGTCCTAAATGTTTATCCAATGACACAAATGACCTTATTGGATGCACAAGATTGGTTAAAAACCCTAATTGGACAAGAATAAGCCTAAGGAGGACGAAACTGACCTAACTGTACATTCAATGACACAAATGAACTTATTGGATGCAAAAGATTGGTTAAAAACCCTAATTGGACAAAAATAATACTAGGGAGGACGAAAAAGGCTTAAATGTTCATTGAATGACACAAACACAAATGATTGGTTAAAAACCCTAATTGGACAAGAATAAGCCTAAGGAGGACGAAACTGACCTAACTGTACATCCAATGACACAAATGAACTTATTGGATGCAAAAGATTGGTTAAAAACCCTAATTGGACAAAAATAAGACTAGGGAGGACGAAAAAGGCTTAAATGTTCATTGAATGACACAAACACACCTACTGGATGCACAAGATTGGTTAAAAACCCTAATTTGACAAGAAAAAGCCTAGGGAGGACGAAAATGACCGAAATGTTCATCCAATGACACAAAGACACCTATTGAATGCACAGGAATGCTTAAAAACCCTAATTGGACAAGAATAAACCTAGGGAGGACGAAAATGACCTAAATGTACATCCAATGACCCAAGTGAACTTATTGGATGCAAATGATTGGTTAAAAACGCTAATTGGACAAGAATAAGCCTATGGAGGACGAAAATGACCTAAATGTTCATCCAATGACACAAATGAACTTATTGGAAGCACAAGATTGGTTAAAAACCCTAATTGGAAAAGAATAAGCCTAGGGAGGACGAAAATGACTTAAATGTTCATCCAATGACACAAACACACCTAATGGATGCACAAGATTGGTAAAAACCCTAATTGGACAATAATAAGCCTAGGCAGGACGAAAATGACTTAAATGTTCATCCAATGACACAAACACACCTAATGGATGCCAAGATTGGTTAAAAACCCTAATTAGAAAAGAATAAGCCTAGGGAGGAACAAAATTACCTAGATGTTCATCCAATGACACAAACACACCTATTGGATGCACAAGATTGCTTAAAAACCCTAATGTGACAAGAATAAACCTCGGGAGGACGAAAATAACCTAAATGTACATCAAATGACACAAATAAAGTTATTGGATGTACATAATTGGTTAAAAACCCTAATTGGACAAGAATAAGCCTAGGGAGGACGTAAATGACCTAAATGTTCATCCGACGACACAAATGACCTTATTGGATGGACAAGATTGGTTAAAAACCCTAATTGGACAAGAATAAGCCTAAGGAGGACAAAACTGACCTAACTGTACATCCAATTACACAAATGAAATTATTGGATGCACCAGATTGGTTAAAAACCCAAATTGGACAAAAATAAGACAAGGGAGGACGAAAAAGACTTAAATGTTCATTGAATTACACAAACACACCTACTGGATGCACAACATTGGTTAAAAACCCTAATTTGACAAGATAAAGCCTAGGGAGGACGGAAATGGCCGAAATGTTGATCCAATGACACAAAGACACCTATTGAATGCACAAGAAAGCTTAAAAACCCTAATTGGACAAGAATAGACATAGGGACGACGAAAATGATCTAAATGTACATCAAATGACCCAAGTGAACTTATTGGATGCAAATGATTGGTTTAAAAACCTAATTGGACAAGAATAAGCCTATGGAGGACGAAAATGACCTAAATGTTCATCCAACGACACAAATTAACTTATTGGATGCACAAGACCGGTTAAAAACCCTAATTGGACGAGAATAAGCCTAGGGATGACGAAAATGACCATACTATAAATCCAATGACACAAATGAACTTGTTGGACTAACAAGACTGGTTAAAAACTCATATTTGACAAGAATAAGCCTAGGGAGGAACAAAATGACCTAAACGTTCATCTCATGACACAAACACACCTATTGGATGCCCTAGAATGCTTAGAAACCGGAATTGGACAAAAATAAACCTAGGGAGGACGAAAATGACGTAAATGTTCATCCAATGAAACAAACACATCTATTGGATGCACAAGATTGGTTAAAAAGCATAATTGGATGCACAAGATTGGTTAAAAACCCTAATTGGACAAGAATAAGCCTATGGAGGACGAAAATGACCTAAATGTTCATCCAATGACACAAATGAACTTATTGGATGCACAAGATTGGTTAAAAACCCTAATTTGGAAAGTATAAGCCTAGGGAGGACGAAAATGACCAAAATGTTCATCCAACGACACAAATTAACTTATTGGATGCACAAGATTGGTTAAAAACCCTAATTGGACAAGAATAAGCCTAGGGAGGACGAAAATGACCTAATTATAATTCCAATGACACAAATGAACTTGTTGGATTCACAAGATTGGTTAAAAACTCTAATTGGACAAGAATAAGCCTATGGAGGAACAAAATGACCTAAATATTCATCTCATGACCCAAACACACCTATTGGATACACTAGATTGCTTAAAAACCCTAATTGGACAAAAATAAACCTAGGGAGGACGAAAATGACCTAATTGTTCATCCAATGAAACAAACACACCTATTGGATGCACAAGATTGGTTAAAAAGCATAATTGGACATGAATAAGCCTAGGGAAGACCAAAATGAACTAAATGATCATCCAACGACACAAATCAACTTATTGGACGAACAAGATTGGCTAAAAACCCTAACTGGACAAGAATAAGCCTAGGGAGGAACAAAATCACCTGGATGTTCATCCAATGACATTGACACACCTATTGGATGCACAAGATTATTTAAAAACCCTAATTTGACAAGAATAAACCTAGGGAGGACGAAAATAACCTAAATGTACATCCAATGACACAAATGAACTTATTGGATACAAATGATTGATTAAAAACCCTAATAGGACAAGAATAAGCCTAGGGAGGACGAAAATGTCCTAAATGTTTATCCAACGACACAAATGACCTTATTGGATGCACAAGATTGGTTAAAAACCCTAATTGGACAAGAATAAGCCTAAGGAGGACGAAACTGACCTAACTGTACATCCAATGACACAAATGAACTTATTGGATGCAAAAGATTGGTTAAAAACCCTAATTGGACAAAAATAAGACAAGGGAGGACGAAAAAGACTTAAATGTGCATTGAATGACACAAACACACCTACTAGATGCACAAGATTGGTTAAAAACCCTAATTTGACAAGAAAAAGCATAGGGAGGACGAAAATGACCGAAATGTTCATCCAATGACACAAAGACACCTATTGAATGCACAAGAATGCTTAAAAATCCTAATTGGACAAGAATAAACCTAGGGAGGACGAAAATGACCTAAATGTACATCCAATGACTCAAGTGAACTTATTGGATGCAAATGATTGGTTAAAAACCCTAACTGGACAAGAATAAGCCTATGGAGGACGAAAATGACCTAATGTTCATCCAATGACGCAAATGAACTTATTGGATGCACAAGATTGGTTAAAAACCTTAATTGGAAAAGTATAAGCCTAGGGAGGACGAAAATGACGTAAATGTTCATCCAACGACACAAATTAACTTATTGGATGCACAAGATTGGTTAAAAACCCTAATTGGACAACAATAAGCCTGGGGAGGACGAAAATGACTTATATGTTCATCCAATGACACAAACACACCTAATGGATGCACAAGATTGGTTAAAAACCCTAATTGGAAAAGAATAAGCCTAGGGAGGAATAAAATTACCTAGATGTTCATCCAATGACACAAACACACCTATTGGATGCACAAGATTGCTTAAAAACCCTAATTTGACTAGAATAAACCTAGGGAGGACGGAAATAACCTAAATGTACATCCAATGACACAAATAAACTTATTGGATGCACATGATTGGTTAAAAACCCTAATTGGACAAGAATAAGCATAGGGAGGACGAAAATGACCTAAATGTTCGTCCAATGACACAAATGACCTTATTGGATGGACAAGATTGGTTAAAAACCCTAATTGGACAAGAATAGGCCTAAGGAGGACAAAACTGACCTAACTGTACATCCAATTACACAAATGAACTTATTGGATGCACAAGATTGGTTAAAAACCCTAATTGAACAAGAATAAGCCTAAGGAGGACAAAAATGACCTAACTGTACATCCAATGACACAAATGAACTTATTGGATGCAAAAGATTGGTTAAAAACCGTAATTGGACAAAAATAAGACAAGGGAGGACGAAAAAGACTTAAATGTGCATTGAATGACACAAACACACCTACTGGATGCACAAGATTGGTTAAAAACCCTAATTTGACAAGAAAAAGCATAGGGAGGACGAAAATGACCGAAATGTTCATCCAATGACACAAAGACGCCTATTGAATGCACAAGAATGCTTAAAAACCCTAATTGGACAAGAATAAGCCTATGGAGGACGAAAATGACCTAAATGTTCATCCAATGACGCAAATGAACTTATTGGATGCACAAGAATGGTTAAAAACCCTAATTGGAAAAGTATAAGCCTGTGGAGGACGAAAATGACGTAAATGTTCATCCAACGACACAAATTAACTTATTGGATGCACAAGATTGGTTAAAAACCCTAATTGGACAACAATAAGCCTGGGGAGGACGAAAATGACTTAAATGTTCATCCAATGACACTAACACACCTAATGGATGCACAAGATTGGTTAAAAACTCTAATTGGAAAAGAATAAGCCTAGGGAGGAACAAAATTATTTAGATGTTCATCCAATGACACAAACACACCTATTGGATGCACAAGATTGCTTAAAAACCCTAATTTGACAAGAATAAACCTAGGGAGGAAGAAAATAACCTAAATGTACGTCCAAATGACACAAATAAACTTATTGGATGCACATGATTGGTTAAAATCCTTAATTGGATAAGAATAGGCCTAGGGAGGACGAAAAAGACCTAAATGTTCGTCCAGTGACACAAATGACCTTATTGGATGGACAAGATTGGTTAAAAACCTTAATTGGACAAGAATAGGCCTAAGGAGGACAAAACTGACCTAACTGTACATCCAATTACACAAATGAACTTATTGGATGCACAAATTTGGTTAAAAACCCAAATTGGACAAAAATAAGAGTAGGGAGGACGAAAAAGACTTAAATGTTCATTGAATGACACAAACACACCTACTGGATGCACAAGATTGGTTAAAAACCCTAATTTGACAAGAAAAAGCATAGGGAGGACGAAAATGACCGAAATGTTCATCCAATGACACAAAGACACCTATTGAATGCACAAGAATGCTTAAAAATCCTAATTGGACAAGAATAAACCTAGGGAGGACGAAAATGACCTAAATGTACATCCAATGACTCAAGTGAACTTATTGGATGCAAATGATTGGTTAAAAACCCTAATTGGACAAGAATAAGCCTATGGAGGACGAAAATGACCTAAATGTTCATCCAATGACGCAAATGAACTTATTGGATGCACAAGATTGGTTAAAAACCCTAATTGGAAAAGTATAAGCCTAGGGAGAACGAAAATGACGTAAATGTTAATCCAACGACACAAATTAACTTATTGGATGCACAAGATTGGTTTAAAACCCTAATTGGACAACAATAAGCCTGGGGAGGACGAAAATGACTTAAACGTTCATCCAATGACACAAACACACCTAATGGATGCACAAGATTGGTTAAAAACCCTAATTGGAAAAGAATAAGCTTAGGGAGGAATAAAATTACCTAGATGTTCATCCAATGACACAAACACACCTATTGGATGCGCAAGATTGCTTAAAAACCCTAATTTGACTAGAATAAACCTAGGGAGGACGGAAATAACCTAAATTTACATCCAATGACACAAATAAACTTATTGGATGCACATGATTGGTTAAAAACCCTAATTGGACAAGAATAAGCCTAGGGAGGACGAAAATGACCTAAATGTTCGTCCAATGACACAAATGACCTTATTGGATGGACAAGATTGGTTAAAAACCCTAATTGGACAAGAATAGGCCTAAGGAGGACAAAACTGACCTAACTGTACATCCAATTACACAAATGAACTTATTGGATGCACAAGATTGGTTAAAAACCCAAATTGGACAAAAATAAGACTAGGGAGGACGAAAAAGACTTAAATGTTCATTGAATGACACAAACACACCTACTGGATGCACAAGATTGGTTAAAAACCTTAATTGTACGAGAAAAAGCATAGGGAGGACGAAAATGACCCAAATGTTCATCCAATGACACAAAGACACCTATTGAATGCACAAGAATGCTTAAAAACCCTAATTGGACAAGGATAAACCAAGGGAGGACGAAAATGACCTAAATGTACATCCAATGACTCAAGTGAACTTATTGGATGCAAATGATTGGTGAAAAACCCTAATTGGACCAGAATAAGCCTATGAAGGACGAAAATGACCTAAATGTTCATCCAATGACGCAAATGAACTTATTGGATGCACAAGATTGGTTAAAAACCCTAATTGGACAACAATAAGCCTGGGGAGGACGAAAATGACTTAAATGTTCATCCAATGACACAAACACCCCTAATGGATGCACAAGATTGGTTAAAAACCCTAATTGGAAAAGAATAAGCCTAGGGTGGAACAAAATTACCTAGATGTTCATCCAATGACACAAACACACCTATTGGATGCACAAGATTGCTTAAAAACCCTAATTTGACTAGAATAAACCTAGGGAGGACGAAAATAACCTAAATGTACATCCAATGACACAAATAAACTTATTGGATGCACATGATTGGTTAAAAACCCTAATTGGACAAGAATAAGCCCAGGGAGGACGAAAATGACCTAAATGTTCGTCCAATGACACAAATGACCTTATTGGATGGACAAGATTGGTTAAAAACCCTAATTGGACAAGAATAGGCCTAAGGAGGACAAAACTGACCTAACTGTACATCCAATTACACAAATGAACTTATTGGATGCACAAATTTGGTTAAAAACCCAAATTGGACAAAAATAAGACTAGGGATGACGAAAAAGACTTAAATGTTCATTGAATGACACAAACACACCTACTGAATGCACAAGAATGCTTAAAAATCCTAATTGGACAAGAATAGACCTAGGGAGGACGAAAATGACCTAAATGTACATCCAATGACGCAAATGAACTTATTGGATGCACAAGTTTGGTTAAAAACCCTAATTGGAAAAGTATAAGCCTAGGGAGGACGAAAATGACGTAAATGTTCATCCAACGACACAAATTAACTTATTGGATGCACAAGATTGGTTAAAAACCCTAATTGGACAACAATAAGCCTGGGGAGGACGAAAATGACTTAAATGTTCATCCAATGACACTAACACACCTAATGGATGCACAAGATTGGTTAAAAACCCTAATTGGAAAAGAATAAGCCTAGGGAGGAACAAAATTACCTAGATGTTCATCCAATGACACAAACACACCTATTGGATGCACAAGATTGCTTAAAAACCCTAATTTGACTAGAATAAACCTAGGGCGGACGAAAATAACCTAAATGTACATCCAAATGACACAAATAAACTTCTTGGATGCACATGATTGGTTAAAAACCCTAATTGGACAAGAATAAGCCTAGGGAGGACGAAAATGACCTAAATGTTCGTCCAATGACACAAATGACCTTATTGGATGGACAAGATTGGTTAAAAACCCTAATTGGACAAGAATAGGCCTAAGGAGGACAAAACTAACCTAACTGTACATCCAATTACACAAATGAACTTATTGGATGCACAAGATTGGTTAAAAACCCAAATTGGACAAAAATAAGACTAGGGAGGACGAAAAAGACTTAAATGTTCATTGAATGACACAAACACACCTACTGGATGCACAAGATTGGTTAAAAACCTTAATTGTACAAGAAAAAGCATAGGGAGGACGAAAATGACCGAAATGTTCATCCAATGACACAAAGACACCTATGGAATGCACAAGAATGCTTAAAAACCCTAATTGGACAAGAATAAACCAAAGGAGGACGAAAATGACCTAAATGTACATCCAATGACTCAAGTGAACTTATTGGATGCAAATGATTGGTTAAAAACCCTAATTGGACAAGAATAAGCCTCTGGAGGACGAAAATAACACAAACACACCTATTGGATGCCCTAGAATGCTTAAAAACCTTATTTGGACAAAAATAAACCTAGGGAGGACGAAAATGACCTAAATGTTCATCCAATGAAACAAACACAACTATTGGATGCACAAGATTGCTTAAAAACCCTAATTGGACAAGAATAAACCAAGGGAGGACGAAAATGTCCTAAATGTACAACCAATGACACAAATGAACTTATTGGATGCACAAATTTGGTTAAAAACCCAAATTGGACAAAAATAAGACTTGGGATGACGAAAAAGACTTAAATGTTCATTGAATGACACAAACACACCTACTGAATGCACAAGAATGCTTAAAAATCCTAATTGGACAAGAATAAACCTAGGGAGGACGAAAATGACCTAAATGTACATCCAATGACTCAAGTGAACTTATTGGATGCAAATGATTGGTTAAAAACCCTAATTGGACAAGAATAAGCCTATGGAGGACGAAAATGACCTAAATGTTCATCCAATGACGCAAATGAACTTATTGGATGCACAAGATTGGTTAAAAACCCTAATTGGAAAAGTATAAACCTAGGGAGGACGAAAATGACGTAAATGTTCATCCAACGACACAAATTAACTTATTGGATGCACAAGATTGGTTAAAAACCCTAATTGGACAACAATAAGCCTGGGGAGGACGAAAATGACTTAAATGTTCATCCAATGACACTAACACACCTAATGGATGCACAAGATTGGTTAAAAACCCTAATTGGAAAAGAATAAGCCTAGGGAGGAACAAAATTACCTAATCCAATGACACAAACACACCTATTGGATGCACAAGATTGCTTAAAAACCCTAATTTGACTAGAATAAACCTAGGGAGGACGAAAATAACCTAAATGTAAATCCAAATGACACAAATAAACTTATTGGATGCACATGATTGGTTAAAAACCCTAATTGGACAAGAATAAGCCTAGGGAGGACGAAAATGACCTAAATGTTCGTCCAATGATACAAATGACCTTATTGGATGGACAAGATTGGTTAAAAACCCTAATTGGACAAGAATAGGCCTAAGGAGGACAAAACTGACCTAACTGTACATCCAATTACACAAATGAACTTATTGGATGCACAAGATTGGTTAAAAACCCAAATTGGACAAAAATAAGACTAGGGAGGACGAAAAAGACTTAAATGTTCATTGAATGACACAAACACACCTACTGGATGCACAAGATTGGTTAAAAACCGTAATTGTACAAGAAAAAGCATAGGGAGGACGAAAATGACCGAAATGTTCATCCAATGACACAAAGACACCTATTGAATGCACAAGAATGCTTAAAAACCCTAATTGGACAAGAATAAACCAAAGGAGGACGAAAATGACCTAAATGTACATCCAATGACTCAAGTGAACTTATTGGATGCAAATGATTGGTTAAAAACCCTAATTGGACAAGAATACGCCTATGGAGGACGAAAATGACCTAAATGTTCATCCAATGACGCAAATGAACTTATTGGATGCACAAGATTGGTTAAAAACCCTAATTGGAAAAGTATAAGCCGAGGGAGGACGAAAATGACGTAAATGTTCATCCAACGACACAAATTAACTTATTGGATGCACAAGATTGGTTAAAAACCCAAATTGGACAACAATAAGCCTGGGGAGGACGAAAATGACTTAAATGTTCATCCAATGAGACAAACACAGCTAATGGATGCACAAGATTGGTTAAAAACCCTAATTGGAAAAGAATAAGCCTAGGGAGGAACAAAATTACCTAGATGTTCATCCAATGACACAAACACACCTATTGGATGCACAAGATTGCTTAAAAACCCTAATTTGACTAGAATAAACCTAGGGAGGACGGAAATAACCTAAATGTACATCCAATGACACAAATAAACTTATTGGATGCACATGATTGGTTAAAAACCCTAATTGGACAAGAATAAGCCTAGCGAGGACGAAAATGACCTAAATGTTCGTCCAATGACACAAATGACCTTATTGGATGGACAAGATTGGTTAAAAACCCTAATTGGAAAAGAATAAGCCTAAGGAGGACAAAACTGACCTAACTGTACATCCAATTACACAAATGAACTTATTGGATGCACAAGATTGGTTAAAAACCCAAATTGGACAAAAATAAGACTAGGGAGGACGAAAAAGACTTAAATGTTCATTGAATTAGACAAACACACCTACTGGATGCACAACATTGGTTAAAAACCCTAATTTGACAAGAAAAAGCCTAGGGAGGACGAAAATGACCGATATGTTCATCCAATGATACAAAGACACCTATTGAATGCACAAGAATGCTTAAAAACCCTAATTGGACAAGAATAAACCTAGGGAGGACGAAAATGGCCTAAATGTACATCCAATGACTCAAGTGAACTTATTGGATGCAAATGATTGGTTAAAAACCCTAATTGGACAAGAATAAGCCTATGGAGGACGAAAATAACACAAACACACCTATTGGATGCCCTAGAATGCTTAAAAACCTTATTTGGACAAAAATAAACCTAGGGAGGACGAAAATGACCTAAATGTTCATCCAATGAAACAAACACACCTATTGGATGCACAAGATTGCTTAAAAACCCTAATTGGACAAGAATAAACCAAGGGAGGACGAAAATGTCCTAAATGTACAACCAATGACACAAATGAACTTATTGGATGCACAAGATTCGTTAAAAACCCTAATTGGAAAAGTATAAGCCTAGGGAGGACGAAAATGACGTAAATGTTCATCCAACGACACAAATTAACTTATTGGATGCACAAGATTGGTTAAAAACCCTAATTGGACAACAATAAGCCTGGGGAGGACGAAAATGACTTAAATGTTCATCCAATGACACAAACACACCTAATGGATGCACAAGATTGGTTAAAAACCCTAATTGGAAAAGAATAAGCCTAGGGAGGAATAAAATTACCTAGATGTTCATCCAATGACACAAACACACCTATTGGATGCACAAGATTGCTTAAAAACCCTAATTTGACTAGAATAAACCTAGGGATGACGGAAATAACCTAAATGTACATCCAATGACACAAATAAACTTATTAGATGCACATGATTGGTTAAAAACCCTAATTGGACAAGAATAAGCCTAGGGAGGACGAAAATGACCTAAATGTTCGTCCAATGACACAAATGACCTTATTGGATGGACAAGATTGGTTAAAAACCCTAATTGGACAAGAATAGGCCTAAGGAGGACAAAACTGACCTAACTGTACATCCAATTACACAAATGAACTTATTGGATGCACAAGATTGGTTAAAAACCCAAATTGGACAAAAATAAGACTAGGGAGGACGAAAAAGACTTAAATGTTCATTGAATGACACAAACACACCTACTGGATGCACAAGATTGGTTAAAAACCTTAATTGTACAAGAAAAAGCATAGGGAGGACGAAAATGACCGAAATGTTCATCCAATGACACAAAGACACCTATTGAATGCACAAGAATGCTTAAAAACCCTAATTGGACAAGGATAAACCAAAGGAGGACGAAAATGACCTAAATGTACATCCAATGACTCAAGTGAACTTATTGGATGCAAATGATTGGTTAAAAACCCTAATTGGACAAGAATACGCCTATGGAGGACGAAAATGACCTAAATGTTCATCCAATGACGCAAATGAACTTATTGGATGCACAAGATTGGTTAAAAACCCTAATTGGAAAAGTATAAGCCGAGGGAGGACGAAAATGACGTAAATGTTCATCCAACGACACAAATTAACTTGTTGGATGCACAAGATTGGTTAAAAACCCAAATTGGACAACAATAAGCCTCGGGAGGACGAAAATGACTTAAATGTTCATCCAATGAGACAAACACAGCTAATGGATGCACAAGATTGGTTAAAAACCCTAATTGGAAAAGAATAAGCCTAGGGAGGAACAAAATTACCTAGATGTTCATCCAATGACACAAACACACCTATTGGATGCACAAGATTGCTTAAAAACCCTAATTTGACTAGAATAAACCTAGGGAGGACGGAAATAACCTAAATGTACATCCAATGACACAAATAAACTTATTGGATGCACATGATTGGTTAAAAACCCTAATTGGACAAGAATAAGCCTAGCGAGGACGAAAATGACCTAAATGTTCGTCCAATGACACAAATGACCTTATTGGATGGACAAGATTGGTTAAAAACCCTAATTGGAAAAGAATAAGCCTAAGGAGGACAAAACTGACCTAACTGTACATCCAATTACACAAATGAACTTATTGGATGCACAAGATTGGTTAAAAACCCAAATTGGACAAAAATAAGACTAGGGAGGACGAAAAAGACTTAAATGTTCATTGAATTAGACAAACACACCTACTGGATGCACAACATTGGTTAAAAACCCTAATTTGACAAGAAAAAGCCTAGGGAGGACGAAAATGACCGATATGTTCATCCAATGATACAAAGACACCTATTGAATGCACAAGAATGCTTAAAAACCCTAATTGGACAAGAATAAACCTAGGGAGGACGAAAATGGCCTAAATGTACATCCAATGACTCAAGTGAACTTATTGGATGCAAATGATTGGTTAAAAACCCTAATTGGACAAGAATAAGCCTATGGAGGACGAAAATAACACAAACACACCTATTGGATGCCCTAGAATGCTTAAAAACCTTATTTGGACAAAAATAAACCTAGGGAGGACGAAAATGACCTAAATGTTCATCCAATGAAACAAACACACCTATTGGATGCACAAGATTGCTTAAAAACCCTAATTGGACAAGAATAAACCAAGGGAGGACGAAAATGTCCTAAATGTACAACCAATGACACAAATGAACTTATTGGATGCACAAGATTCGTTAAAAACCCTAATTGGAAAAGTATAAGCCTAGGGAGGACGAAAATGACGTAAATGTTCATCCAACGACACAAATTAACTTATTGGATGCACAAGATTGGTTAAAAACCCTAATTGGACAACAATAAGCCTGGGGAGGACGAAAATGACTTAAATGTTCATCCAATGACACAAACACACCTAATGGATGCACAAGATTGGTTAAAAACCCTAATTGGAAAAGAATAAGCCTAGGGAGGAATAAAATTACCTAGATGTTCATCCAATGACACAATCACACCTATTGGATGCACAAGATTGCTTAAAAACCCTAATTTGACTAGAATAAACCTAGGGATGACGGAAATAACCTAAATGTACATCCAATGACACAAATAAACTTATTAGATGCACATGATTGGTTAAAAACCCTAATTGGACAAGAATAAGCCTAGGGAGGACGAAAATGACCTAAATGTTCGTCCAATGACACAAATGACCTTATTGGATGGACAAGATTGGTTAAAAACCCTAATTGGACAAGAATAGGCCTAAGGAGGACAAAACTGACCTAACTGTACATCCAATTACACAAATGAACTTATTGGATGCACAAGATTGGTTAAAAACCCAAATTGGACAAAAATAAGACTAGGGAGGACGAAAAAGACTTAAATGTTCATTGAATGACACAAACACACCTACTGGATGCACAAGATTGGTTAAAAACCTTAATTGTACAAGAAAAAGCATAGGGAGGACGAAAATGACCGAAATGTTCATCCAATGACACAAAGACACCTATTGAATGCACAAGAATGCTTAAAAACCATAATTGGACAAGGATAAACCAAGGGAGGACGAAAATGACCTAAATGTACATCAAATGACTCAAGTGAACTTATTGGATGCAAATGATTGGTGAAAAACCCTAATTGGAAAAGTATAAGCCTAGGGAGGACGAAAATGACGTAAATGTTCATCCAACGACACAAATTAACTTATTGGATGCACAAGATTGGTTAAAAACCCTAATTGGACAACAATAAGCCTGGGGAGGACGAAAATGACTTAAATGTTCATCCAATGACACAAACACACCTAATGGATGCACAAGATTGGTTAAAAACCCTAATTGGAAAAGAATAAGCCTAGGGAGGAATAAAATTACCTAGATGTTCATCCAATGACACAATCACACCTATTGGATGCACAAGATTGCTTAAAAACCCTAATTTGACTAGAATAAACCTAGGGATGACGGAAATAACCTAAATGTACATCCAATGACACAAATAAACTTATTAGATGCACATGATTGGTTAAAAACCCTAATTGGACAAGAATAAGCCTAGGGAGGACGAAAATGACCTAAATGTTCGTCCAATGACACAAATGACCTTATTGGATGGACAAGATTGGTTAAAAACCCTAATTGGACAAGAATAGGCCTAAGGAGGACAAAACTGACCTAACTGTACATCCAATTACACAAATGAACTTATTGGATGCACAAGATTGGTTAAAAACCCAAATTGGACAAAAATAAGACTAGGGAGGACGAAAAAGACTTAAATGTTCATTGAATGACACAAACACACCTACTGGATGCACAAGATTGGTTAAAAACCTTAATTGTACAAGAAAAAGCATAGGGAGGACGAAAATGACCGAAATGTTCATCCAATGACACAAAGACACCTATTGAATGCACAAGAATGCTTAAAAACCCTAATTGGACAAGGATAAACCAAAGGAGGACGAAAATGACCTAAATGTACATCCAATGACTCAAGTGAACTTATTGGATGCAAATGATTGGTTAAAAACCCTAATTGGACAAGAATACGCCTATGGAGGACGAAAATGACCTAAATGTTCATCCAATGACGCAAATGAACTTATTGGATGCACAAGATTGGTTAAAAACCCTAATTGGAAAAGTATAAGCCGAGGGAGGACGAAAATGACGTAAATGTTCATCCAACGACACAAATTAACTTATTGGATGCACAAGATTGGTTAAAAACCCAAATTGGACAACAATAAGCCTCGGGAGGACGAAAATGACTTAAATGTTCATCCAATGAGACAAACACAGCTAATGGATGCACAAGATTGGTTAAAAACCCTAATTGGAAAAGAATAAGCCTAGGGAGGAACAAAATTACCTAGATGTTCATCCAATGACACAAACACACCTATTGGATGCACAAGATTGCTTAAAAACCCTAATTTGACTAGAATAAACCTAGGGAGGACGGAAATAACCTAAATGTACATCCAATGACACAAATAAACTTATTGGATGCACATGATTGGTTAAAAACCCTAATTGGACAAGAATAAGCCTAGCGAGGACGAAAATGACCTAAATGTTCGTCCAATGACACAAATGACCTTATTGGATGGACAAGATTGGTTAAAAACCCTAATTGGAAAAGAATAAGCCTAAGGAGGACAAAACTGACCTAACTGTACATCCAATTACACAAATGAACTTATTGGATGCACAAGATTGGTTAAAAACCCAAATTGGACAAAAATAAGACTAGGGAGGACGAAAAAGACTTAAATGTTCATTGAATTAGACAAACACACCTACTGGATGCACAACATTGGTTAAAAACCCTAATTTGACAAGAAAAAGCCTAGGGAGGACGAAAATGACCGATATGTTCATCCAATGATACAAAGACACCTATTGAATGCACAAGAATGCTTAAAAACCCTAATTGGACAAGAATAAACCTAGGGAGGACGAAAATGGCCTAAATGTACATCCAATGACTCAAGTGAACTTATTGGATGCAAATGATTGGTTAAAAACCCTAATTGGACAAGAATAAGCCTATGGAGGACGAAAATAACACAAACACACCTATTGGATGCCCTAGAATGCTTAAAAACCTTATTTGGACAAAAATAAACCTAGGGAGGACGAAAATGACCTAAATGTTCATCCAATGAAACAAACACACCTATTGGATGCACAAGATTGCTTAAAAACCCTAATTGGACAAGAATAAACCAAGGGAGGACGAAAATGTCCTAAATGTACAACCAATGACACAAATGAACTTATTGGATGCACAAGATTCGTTAAAAACCCTAATTGGAAAAGTATAAGCCTAGGGAGGACGAAAATGACGTAAATGTTCATCCAACGACACAAATTAACTTATTGGATGCACAAGATTGGTTAAAAACCCTAATTGGACAACAATAAGCCTGGGGAGGACGAAAATGACTTAAATGTTCATCCAATGACACAAACACACCTAATGGATGCACAAGATTGGTTAAAAACCCTAATTGGAAAAGAATAAGCCTAGGGAGGAATAAAATTACCTAGATGTTCATCCAATGACACAAACACACCTATTGGATGCACAAGATTGCTTAAAAACCCTAATTTGACTAGAATAAACCTAGGGATGACGGAAATAACCTAAATGTACATCCAATGACACAAATAAACTTATTAGATGCACATGATTGGTTAAAAACCCTAATTGGACAAGAATAAGCCTAGGGAGGACGAAAATGACCTAAATGTTCGTCCAATGACACAAATGACCTTATTGGATGGACAAGATTGGTTAAAAACCCTAATTGGACAAGAATAGGCCTAAGGAGGACAAAACTGACCTAACTGTACATCCAATTACACAAATGAACTTATTGGATGCACAAGATTGGTTAAAAACCCAAATTGGACAAAAATAAGACTAGGGAGGACGAAAAAGACTTAAATGTTCATTGAATGACACAAACACACCTACTGGATGCACAAGATTGGTTAAAAACCTTAATTGTACAAGAAAAAGCATAGGGAGGACGAAAATGACCGAAATGTTCATCCAATGACACAAAGACACCTATTGAATGCACAAGAATGCTTAAAAACCCTAATTGGACAAGGATAAACCAAAGGAGGACGAAAATGACCTAAATGTACATCCAATGACTCAAGTGAACTTATTGGATGCAAATGATTGGTTAAAAACCCTAATTGGACAAGAATACGCCTATGGAGGACGAAAATGACCTAAATGTTCATCCAATGACGCAAATGAACTTATTGGATGCACAAGATTGGTTAAAAACCCTAATTGGAAAAGTATAAGCCGAGGGAGGACGAAAATGACGTAAATGTTCATCCAACGACACAAATTAACTTATTGGATGCACAAGATTGGTTAAAAACCCAAATTGGACAACAATAAGCCTCGGGAGGACGAAAATGACTTAAATGTTCATCCAATGAGACAAACACAGCTAATGGATGCACAAGATTGGTTAAAAACCCTAATTGGAAAAGAATAAGCCTAGGGAGGAACAAAATTACCTAGATGTTCATCCAATGACACAAACACACCTATTGGATGCACAAGATTGCTTAAAAACCCTAATTTGACTAGAATAAACCTAGGGAGGACGGAAATAACCTAAATGTACATCCAATGACACAAATAAACTTATTGGATGCACATGATTGGTTAAAAACCCTAATTGGAGAAGAATAAGCCTAGCGAGGACGAAAATGACCTAAATGTTCGTCCAATGACACAAATGACCTTATTGGATGGACAAGATTGGTTAAAAACCCTAATTGGAAAAGAATAAGCCTAAGGAGGACAAAACTGACCTAACTGTACATCCAATTACACAAATGAACTTATTGGATGCACAAGATTGGTTAAAAACCCAAATTGGACAAAAATAAGACTAGGGAGGACGAAAAAGACTTAAATGTTCATTGAATTAGACAAACACACCTACTGGATGCACAACATTGGTTAAAAACCCTAATTTGACAAGAAAAAGCCTAGGGAGGACGAAAATGACCGATATGTTCATCCAATGAAACAAAGACACCTATTGAATGCACAAGAATGCTTAAAAACCCTAATTGGACAAGAATAAACCTAGGGAGGACGAAAATGGCCTAAATGTACATCCAATGACTCAAGTGAACTTATTGGATGCAAATGATTGGTTAAAAACCCTAATTGGACAAGAATAAGCCTATGGAGGACGAAAATAACACAAACACACCTATTGGATGCCCTAGAATGCTTAAAAACCTTATTTGGACAAAAATAAACCTAGGGAGGACGAAAATGACCTAAATGTTCATCCAATGAAACAAACACACCTATTGGATGCACAAGATTGCTTAAAAACCCTAATTGGACAAGAATAAACCAAGGGAGGACGAAAATGTCCTAAATGTACAACCAATGACACAAATGAACTTATTGGATGCACAAGATTCGTTAAAAACCCTAATTGGAAAAGTATAAGCCTAGGGAGGACGAAAATGACGTAAATGTTCATCCAACGACACAAATTAACTTATTGGATGCACAAGATTGGTTAAAAACCCTAATTGGACAACAATAAGCCTGGGGAGGACGAAAATGACTTAAATGTTCATCCAATGACACAAACACACCTAATGGATGCACAAGATTGGTTAAAAACCCTAATTGGAAAAGAATAAGCCTAGGGAGGAATAAAATTACCTAGATGTTCATCCAATGACACAATCACACCTATTGGATGCACAAGATTGCTTAAAAACCCTAATTTGACTAGAATAAACCTAGGGATGACGGAAATAACCTAAATGTACATCCAATGACACAAATAAACTTATTAGATGCACATGATTGGTTAAAAACCCTAATTGGACAAGAATAAGCCTAGGGAGGACGAAAATGACCTAAATGTTCGTCCAATGACACAAATGACCTTATTGGATGGACAAGATTGGTTAAAAACCCTAATTGGACAAGAATAGGCCTAAGGAGGACAAAACTGACCTAACTGTACATCCAATTACACAAATGAACTTATTGGATGCACAA
Organism: Cicer bijugum; assembly: GCA_037974875.1. NCBI lineage: Eukaryota > Viridiplantae > Streptophyta > Magnoliopsida > Fabales > Fabaceae > Cicer > Cicer bijugum. Next base: position 119,209 of record JBBPBT010001348.1, on the reverse strand, counting down.
GATTGGTTAAAAACCCAAATTGGACAAAAATAAGACTAGGGAGGACGAAAAAGACTTAAATGTTCATTGAATGACACAAACACACCTACTGGATGCACAAGATTGGTTAAAAACCTTAATTGTACAAGAAAAAGCATAGGGAGGACGAAAATGACCGAAATGTTCATCCAATGACACAAAGACACCTATTGAATGCACAAGAATGCTTAAAAACCATAATTGGACAAGGATAAACCAAGGGAGGACGAAAATGACCTAAATGTACATCAAATGACTCAAGTGAACTTATTGGATGCAAATGATTGGTGAAAAACCCTAATTGGACAAGAATAAGCCTATGAAGGACGAAAATGACCTAAATGTTCATCCAATGACGCAAATGAACTTATTGGATGCACAAGATTGGTTAAAAACCCTAATTGGACAACAATAAGCCTGGGGAGGACGAAAATGACTTAAATGTTCATCCAATGACACAAACACCCCTAATGGATGCACAAGATTGGTTAAAAACCCTAATTGGAAAAGAATAAGCCTAGGGTGGAACAAAATTACCTAGATGTTCATCCAATGACACAAACACACCTATTGGATGCACAAGATTGCTTAAAAACCCTAATTTGACTAGAATAAACCTAGGGAGGACGAAAATAACCTAAATGTACATCCAATGACACAAATAAACTTATTGGATGCACATGATTGGTTAAAAACCCTAATTGGACAAGAATAAGCCCAGGGAGGACGAAAATGACCTAAATGTTCGTCCAATGACACAAATGACCTTATTGGATGGACAAGATTGGTTAAAAACCCTAATTGGACAAGAATAGGCCTAAGGAGGACAAAACTGACCTAACTGTACATCCAATTACACAAATGAACTTATTGGATGCACAAATTTGGTTAAAAACCCAAATTGGACAAAAATAAGACTAGGGATGACGAAAAAGACTTAAATGTTCATTGAATGACACAAAGACACCTATTGAATGCACAAGAATGCTTAAAAATCCTAATTGGACAAGAATAAACCTAGGGAGGACGAAAATGACCTAAATGTACATCCAATGACTCAAGTGAACTTATTGGATGCAAATGATTGGTTAAAAACCCTAATTGGACAAGAATAAGCCTATGGAGGACGAAAATGACCTAAATGTTCATCCAATGACGCAAATGAACTTATTGGATGCACAAGATTGGTTAAAAACCCTAATTGGAAAAGTATAAGCCTAGGGAGGACGAAAATGACGTAAATGTTCATCCAACGACACAAATTAACTTATTGGATGCACAAGATTGGTTAAAAACCCTAATTGGACAACAATAAGCCTGGGGAGGACGAAAATGACTTAAACGTTCATCCAATGACACAAACACACCTAATGGATGCACAAGACTGGTTAAAAACCCTAATTGGAAAAGAATAAGCTTAGGGAGGAATAAAATTACCTAGATGTTCATCCAATGACACAAACACACCTATTGGATGCGCAAGAAATCTTAAAAACCCTAATTTGACAAGAATAAACCTAGGGAGGACGGAAATAACCTAAATTTACATCCAATGACACAAATAAACTTATTGGATGCACATGATTGGTTAAAAACCCTAATTGGACAAGAATAAGCCTAGGGAGGACGAAAATGACCTAAATGTTCGTCCAATGACACAAATGACCTTATTGGATGGACAAGATTGGTTAAAAACCCTAATTGGACAAGAATAGGCCTAAGGAGGACAAAACTGACCTAACTGTACATCCAATTACACAAATGAACTTATTGGATGCACAAGATTGGTTAAAAACCCAAATTGGACAAAAATAAGACTAGGGAGGACGAAAAAGACTTAAATGTTCATTGAATGACATAAACACACCTACTGGATTCACAAGATTGGTTAAAAACCTTAATTGTACAAGAAAAAGCATAGGGAGGACGAAAATGACCGAAATGTTCATCCAATGACACAAAGACACCTATTGAATGCACAAGAATGCTTAAAAACCCTAATTGGACTAGAATAAACCAAGGGAGGACGAAAATGACCTAAATGTACATCCAATGACTCAAGTGAACTTATTGGATGCAAATGATTGGTTAAAAACCCTAATTGGACAAGAATACGCCTATGGAGGACGAAAATGACCTATATGTTCATCCAATGACGCAAATGAACTTATTGGATGCACAAGATTGGTTAAAAACCCTAATTGGAAAAGTATAAGCCTAGGGAGGACGAAAATGACGTAAATGTTCATCCAACGACACAAATTAACTTATTGGATGCACAAGATTGGTTAAAAACACTAATTGGACAACAATAAGCGTTGGGAGGACGAAAATGACTTAAATGTTCATCCAATGACACAAACACACCTAATGGATGCACAAGATTGGTTAAAAACCCTAATTGGAAAAGAATAAGCCTAGGGAGGAACAAAATTACCTAGATGTTCAGGCAATGACACAAACACACCTATTGGATGCACAAGATTGCTTAAAAACCCTAATTTGACTAGAATAAACCTAGGGAGGACGGAAATAACCTAAATGTACATCCAATGACACAAATAAACTTATTGGATGCACATGATTGGTTAAAAACCCTAATTGGACAAGAATAAGCCTAGCGAGGACGAAAATGACCTAAATGTTCGTCCAATGACACAAATGACCTTATTGGATAGACAAGATTGGTTAAAAACCCTAATTGGAAAAGAATAAGCCTAAGGAGGACAAAACTGATCTAACTGTACATCCAATTACACAAATGAACTTATTGGATGCACAAGATTGGTTAAAAACCCAAATTGGGAAAAAAATAAGACTAGGGAGGACGAAAAAGACTTAAATGTTCAATGAATTACACAAACACACCTACTGGATGCACAACATTGGTTAAAAACCCTAATTTGACAAGAATAAACCTAGGGAGGACGAAAATGGCCTAAATGTACATCCAATGACTCAAGTGAACTTATTGGATGCAAATGATTGGTTCAAAACCCTAATTGGACAGGAATAAGCCTATGGAGGACGAAAATGACACAAACACACCTATTGGATGTCCTAGAATGCTTAAAAACCTTATTTGGACAAAAATAAACCTAGGCAGGACGAAAATGACCTAAATGTTCATCCAATGAAACAAACACACCTATTGGATGCACAAGATTGCTTAAAAACCCAAATTGGACAAGAATAAACCAAGGGAGGACGAAAATGTCCTAAATGTACAACCAATGACATAAATGAACTTATTGGATGCACAGGATTCGTTAAAAACCCTAATTGGAAAAGAATAAGACTAGGGAGGACGAAAAAGACCTAAATGTTCATCCAATGACACAAACACAACTATTGGATGAACAAGATTGGTTAAAAACCCTAACTGGACAAGAATAAGCCTAAGGAGGATGAAAATAACCTTATAGTTCATCCAATGACACAAATGAACTTATTGTATGCACAAGATTGGTTAAAAACCCTAATAGGACAAGAATAAGCCTAGGGAGGACCAAAATAACCTAAATGATCATCCAATAACACAAATGAACTTATTGGATGCACGAGATTGGTTAAAAACCCCAATGGGACAAGAATAAGCCTCGGGAGGAAGAAAATGTACTAAATGTTCATCAAATGACACAAACACACCTATTGGATACACAAGATTGGTTAAAAACCCTAATTGGACAAGAATAAATCTAGGGAGGACGAAAATCACCTAAATGTACATCCAATGACACAAGTGAACTTATTGGATGCACATGATTGGTTAAAAACCCTAATTGGACAAGAATAATCATGGGTAGGACGAAAATGACCTAAGTATACATCCAATGACACAAATGAACTTATTGGGCACACAAATTGGTTAAAAATCCTAATAGGACAAGAATAAGCCTAGAGATGACCAAAATGACTTAAATGATCATCCAATGACACAAATGAACTTGTTGGATGCACAAGATTGGATAAAAACCCTAATTGGACAAGAATAAGACTTGGGAGGACGGAAAAGACCTAAATGTTCAACAAATGACATAAATGAACTTATTGGATGCACAAGATTGGTTAAAAACCCTAATTGGACAAGAATAAGCCTAGGGAGGACGAAAATGACCTAAATGTACATCCAATGTCACAAATGAACTAATTGGACGCACAAGATTGGTTAAAAACCCTAATAGGACAAGAATAAGCCTATGGAGGACCAAAATGACCTAAACGATCATCCTATGACACAAATGAACTTATTGGATGCACAAGGTTTGTTAAAAACCCTAATTAGACAAGAATAAGCCTAAGGAGGACGAAAATGACCTAAATGTTCATCCAATGACACAAACACACCTATTGGATGCACAAGATTTGTTAAAAACCCTAATTGGACAAGAAAAAGCCTAGGCAGGACCAAAATGACCTAAATGCTCATCCAATGACACAAATGAACTTATTAGATACACATGATTGGTTAAAAACCCTAATTGGACAAGAATAAGCCCAGGGAGGACGAAAATGACCTAAATGTTCATCGAATGACACAAATGACCTTATTGGATGCACAAGATTGGTTGAAAACCCTAATTGGACAAGAATAAGCCTAAGGAGGACGAAACTCACCTAACTGTACATCCAATGACACAAATGAACTTATTGGATGCACAAGATTCGTTAAAAACCCAAATTGGAAAAAAATAAGACTTGGGAGGACGAAAAAGACTTAAATGTTCATTGAATGACACAAACACACCTATTGGATGCACAAGATTTGTTAAAAACCCTAATTGGACAAAAATAAACCTAGGGAGGACGATAATGACCTAAATGTTCATCCAATGAAACCAACACACCTATTGGATGCACAAGATTGCTTAAAAACCATAACTGGACAAGAATAAGCCTAGGCAGGATGAAAATGAGCTAATAGTTCATCCAATGACACAAATGAACTTATTGGACGAACAAGATTGGTTAAAAACCCTAATAGGACAAGAATAAGCCTAGGGAGGACGAAAATGACCTAAATGTACATCCAAGGACACAAATGAACTTATTGGACGCACAAGATTGGTTAAAAAGCCTAATAGGACAAGAATAAGCGTAGGGAGGACGAAAATGACCTAAATTACCTAAATGAACTAAATGAACTTATTGGACGCACAAGATTGGTTAAAAAGCAAAATTGGACAATAATAAGCCTAGGGAAGACCAAAATGAACTAAATGTTCATCCAATGACACAAATGAACTTGTTGGATGCACAAGATTGGTTAAAAACCCTAATTGGACAAGAACAAGCCTATGGATGACGAAAATGACCTAAATGTACATCCAATAACACAAATGAACTTATTGGATGCACAAGATTGGTTAAAAACCCTAATTGGAAAAGTATAAGCCTAGGGAGGACGAAAATGACCTAAATGTTCATCCAACGACACAAATTATCTTATTGGATGCACAAGATTGGTTAAAAACCCTAATTGGACAAGAATAAGCCTAGGAAGGAACAAAATCACCTAGATGTTCATCCAATGACACAAACACACCTATTGGATGCACAAGATTGCTTAAAAACCCTAAATTGACAAGAATAAACCTAGGGAGGACGAAAATAACCTAAATGTACATCCAATGAAACAAATAAACTTATTCGATACACATGATTGGTTAAAAACCCAAATTGGACAAGAATAAGCCTAAGGAGGACGAAAATGACCTAAATGTTCATCCAATGACACAAATGACCTTATTGGATGGACAAGATTGGTTAAAAACCCTAATTGGAAAAGAATAAGCCTAAGGAGGATAAAACTGACCTAACTGTACATCCAATGACACAAATGAACTTATTGGATGCAAATGATTGGTTAAAAACCCTAATTGGACAAGAATACGCCTATGGAGGACGAAAATGACCTAAATGTTCATCCAATGACGCAAATGAACTTATTGGATGCACAAGATTGGTTAAAAACCCTAATTGGAAAAGTATAAGCCGAGGGAGGACGAAAATGACGTAAATGTTCATCCAACGACACAAATTAACTTATTGGATGCACAAGATTGGTTAAAAACCCTAATTGGACAACAATAAGCCTGGGGAGGACGAAAATGACTTAAATGTTCATCCAATGACACAAACACACCTAATGGATGCACAAGATTGGTTAAAAACCCTAATTCGAAAAGAATAAGCTTAGGGAGGAACAAAATTACCTAGATGTTCATCCAATGACACAAACACACCTATTGGATGCACAAGATTGCTTAAAAACCCTAATTTGACTAGAATAAACCTAGGGAGGACGAAAATAACCTAAATGTACATCCAATGACACAAATAAACTTATTGGATGCACATGATTGGTTAAAAACCCTAATTGGACAAGAATAAGCCTAGGGAGGACGAAAATGACCTAAATGTTCGTCCAATGACACAAATGACCTTATTGGATGGACAAGATTGGTTAAAAACCCTAATTGGACAAGAATAGGCCTAAGGAGGACAAAACTGACCTAACCGTACATCCAATTACACAAATGAACTTATTGGATGCACAAATTTGGTTTAAAACTTAAATTGGACAAAAATAAGACTAGGGAGGACGAAAAAGACTTAAATGTTCATTGAATGACACAAACACACCTACTGGATGCACAAGATTGGTTAAAAACCCTAATTTGACAAGAAAAAGCATAGGGAGGACGAAAATGACCGAAATGTTCATCCAATGACACAAAGACACCTATTGAATGCACAAGAATGCTTAAAAACCCTAATTGGACAAGAATAAACCAAGGGAGGACGAAAATGACCTAAATGTACATCCAATGACTCAAGTGAACTTATTGGATGCAAATGATTGGTTAAAAACCCTAATTGGACAAGAATAAGCCTATGGAGGACGAAAATGACCTAAATGTTCATCCAATGACGCAAATGAACTTATTGGATGCACAAGATTGGTTAAAAACCCTAATTGGACAACAATAAGCCTGGGGAGGACGAAAATGACTTAAAAGTTCATCCAATGACACAAACACACCTAATGGATGCACAAGATTGGTTAAGAACCCTAATTGGAAAAGAATAAGCTTAGGGAGGAATAAAATTACCTAGATGTTCATCCAATGACACAAACACACCTATTGGATGCGCAAGAAATCTTAAAAACCCTAATTTGACTAGAATAAACCTAGGGAGGACGGAAATAACCTAAATTTACATCCAATGACACAAATAAACTTATTGGATGCACATGATTGGTTAAAAACCCTAATTGGACAAGAATAAGCCTAGGGAGGACGAAAATGACCTAAATGTTCGTCCAATGACACAAATGACCTTATTGGATGGACAAGATTGGTTAAAAACCCTAATTGGACAAGAATAGGCCTAAGGAGGACAAAACTGACCTAACTGTACATCCAATTACACAAATGAACTTATTGGATGCACAAGATTGGTTAAAAACCCAAATTGGACAAAAATAAGACTAGGGAGGACGAAAAAGACTTAAATGTTCATTGAATGACACAAACACACCTACTGGATGCACAAGATTGGTTAAAAACCTTAATTGTACAAGAAAAAGCATAGGGAGGACGAAAATGACCGAAATGTTCATCCAATGACACAAAGACACCTATTGAATGCACAAGAATGCTTAAAAACCCTAATTGGACTAGAATAAACCAAGGGAGGACGAAAATGACCTAAATGTACATCCAATGACTCAAGTGAACTTATTGGATGCAAATGATTGGTTAAAAACCCTAATTGGACATGAATACGCCTATGGAGGACGAAAATGACCTATATGTTCATCCAATGACGCAAATGAACTTATTGGATGCACAAGATTGGTTAAAAACCCTAATTGTAAAAGTATAAGCCTAGGGAGGACGAAAATGACTTAAATGTTCATCCAATGACACAAACACACCTAATGGATGCACAAGATTGGTTAAAAACCCTAATTGGAAAAGAATAAGCCTAGGGAGGAACAAAATTACCTAGATGTTCAGGCAATGACACAAACACACCTATTGGATGCACAAGATTGCTTAAAAACCCTAATTTGACTAGAATAAACCTAGGGAGGACGGAAATAACCTAAATGTACATCCAATGACACAAATAAACTTATTGGATGCACATGATTGGTTAAAAACCCTAATTGGACAAGAATAAGCCTAGCGAGGACGAAAATGACCTAAATGTTCGTCCAATGACACAAATGACCTTATTGGATGGACAAGATTGGTTAAAAACCCTAATTGGAAAAGAATAAGCCTAAGGAGGACAAAACTGATCTAACTGTACATCCAATTACACAAATGAACTTATTGGATGCACAAGATTGGTTAAAAACCCAAATTGGGAAAAAATAAGACTAGGGAGGACGAAAAAGACTTAAATGTTCATTGAATTACACAAACACACCTACTGGATGCACAACATTGGTTAAAAACCCTAATTTGACAAGAATAAACCTAGGGAGGACGAAAATGGCCTAAATGTACATCCAATGACTCAAGTGAACTTATTGGATGCAAATGATTGGTTAAAAACCCTAATTGGACAAGAATAAGCCTATGGAGGACGAAAATGACACAAACACACCTATTGGATGCCCTAGAATGCTTAAAAACCTTATTTGGACAAAAATAAACCTAGGGAGGACGAAAATGACCTAAATGTTCATCCAATGAAACAAACACACCTATTGGATGCACAAGATTGCTTAAAAACCCTAATTGGACAAGAATAAACCAAGGGAGGACGAAAATGTCCTAAATGTACAACCAATGACACAAATGAACTTATTGGATGCACAGGATTCGTTAAAAACCCTAATTGGAAAAGAATAAGACTAGGGAGGACGAAAAAGACCTAAATGTTCATCCAATGACACAAACACAACTATTGGATGCACAAGATTGGTTAAAAACCCTAACTGGACAAGAATAAGCCTAAGGAGGATGAAAATAACCTTATAGTTCATCCAATGACACAAATGAACTTATTGTATGCACAAGATTGGTTAAAAACCCTAATAGGACAAGAATAAGCCTAGGGAGGACCAAAATGACCTAAATGATCATCCAATAACACAAATGAACTTATTGGATGCACGAGATTGGTTAAAAACCCCAATGGGACAAGAATAAGCCTTGGGAGGAAGAAAATGTACTAAATGTTCATCAAATGACACAAACACACCTATTGGATACACAAGATTGGTTAAAAACCCTAATTGGACAAGAATAAATCTAGGGAGGACGAAAATCACCTAAATGTACATCCAATGACACAAGTGAACTTATTGGATGCACATGATTGGTTAAAAACCCTAATTGGACAAGAATAATCATGGGTAGGACGAAAATGACCTAAGTATACATCTAATGACACAAATGAACTTATTGGGCACACAAATTGGTTAAAAATCCTAATAGGACAAGAATAAGCCTAGAGATGACCAAAATGACTTAAATGATCATCCAATGACACAAATGAACTTGTTGGATGCACAAGATTGGATAAAAACCCTAATTGGACAAGAATAAGACTAGGGAGGACGGAAAAGACCTAAATGTTCAACAAATGACATAAATGAACTTATTGGATGCACAAGATTGGTTAAAAACCCTAATTGGACAAGAATAAGCCTAGGGAGGACGAAAATGACCTAAATGTACATCCAATGTCACAAATGAACTAATTGGACGCACAAGATTGGTTAAAAACCCTAATAGGACAAGAATAAGCCTATGGAGGACCAAAATGACCTAAATGATCATCCTATGACACAAATGAACTTATTGGATCCACAAGGTTTGTTAAAAACCATAATTAGACAAGAATAAGCCTAAGGAGGACGAAAATGACCTAAATGTTCATCCAATGACACAAACACACCTATTGGATGCACAAGATTTGTTAAAAACCCTAATTGGACAAGAAAAAGCCTAGGCAGGACCAAAATGACCTAAATGCTCATCCAATGACACAAATGAACTTATTAGATACACATGATTGGTTAAAAACCCTAATTGGACAAGAATAAGCCCAGGGAGGATGAAAATGACCTAAATGTTCATCGAATGACACAAATGACCTTATTGGATGCACAAGAATTGTTGAAAACCCTAATTGGACAAGAATAAGCCTAAGGAGGACGAAACTCACCTAACTGTACATCCAATGACACAAATGAACTTATTGGATGCACAAGATTGGTTAAAAACCCAAATTGGACAAAAATAAGACTTGGGAGGACGAAAAAGACTTAAATGTTCATTGAATGACACAAACACACCTATTGGATGCACAAGATTTGTTAAAAACCCTAATTGGACAAAAATAAACCTAGGGAGGACGACAATGACCTAAATGTTCATCCAATGAAACCAACACACCTATTGGATGCACAAGATTGCTTAAAAACCATAACTGGACAAGAATAAGCCTAGGCAGGATGAAAATGAGCTAATAGTTCATCCAATGACACAAATGAACTTATTGGACGAACAAGGTTAAAAACCCTAATAGGACAAGAATAAGCCTAGGGAGGACGAAAATGACCTAAATGTTCATCCAAGGACACAAATGAACTTGTTGGATGCACAAGATTGGTTAAAAACCCTAATTGGACAAGAACAAGCCTATGGATGACGAAAATGACCTAAATGTACATCCAATGACACAAATGAACTTATTGGATGCACAAGATTGGTTAAAAACCCTAATTGGAAAAGTATAAGCCTAGGGAGGACGAAAATGACCTAAATGTTCATCCAACGACACAAATTATCTTATTGGATGCACAAGATTGGTTAAAAACCCTAATTGGACAAGAATAAGCCTAGGAAGGAACAAAATCACCTAGATGTTCATCCAATGACACAAACACACCTATTGGATGCACAATATAGCTTAAAAACCATAAATTGACAAGAATAAACCTAGGGAGGACGAAAATAACCTAAATGTACATCCAATGAAACAAATAAACTTATTTGATACACATGATTGGTTAAAAACCCAAATTGGACAAGAATAAGCCTAAGGAGGACGAAAATGACCTAAATGTTCATCCAATGACACAAATGACCTTATTGGATGGACAAGATTGGTTAAAAACCCTAATTGGAAAAGAATAAGCCTAAGGAGGATAAAACTGACCTAACTGTACATCCAATGACACAAATGAACTTATTGGATGCAAATGATTGGTTAAAAACCCTAATTGGACAAGAATACGCATATGGAGGACGAAAATGACCTAAATGTTCATCCAATGACGCAAATGAACTTATTGGATGGACAAGATTGGTTAAAAACCCTAATTGGAAAAGTATAAGCCGAGGGAGGACGAAAATGACGTAAATGTTCATCCAAAGACACAAATTAACTTATTGGATGCACAAGATTGGTTAAAAACCCTAATTGGACAACAATAAGCCTGGGGAGGACGAAAATGACTTAAATATTCATCCAATGACACAAACACACCTAATGGATGCACAAGATTGGTTAAAAACCCTAATTGGAAAAGAATAAGCTTAGGGAGGAACAAAATTACCTAGATGTTCATCCAATGACACAAACACACCTATTGGATGCACAAGATTGCTTAAAAACCCTAATTTGACTAGAATAAACCTAGGGAGGACGAAAATAACCTAAATGTACATCCAATGACACAAATAAACTTATTGGATGCACATGATTGGTTAAAAACCCTAATTGGACAAGAATAAGCCTAGGGAGGACGAAAATGACCTAAATGTTCGTCCAATGACACAAATGACCTTATTGGATGGACAAGATTGGTTAAAAACCCTAATTGGACAAGAATAGGCCTAAGGAGGACAAAACTGACCTAACCGTACATCCAATTACACAAATGAACTTATTGGATGCACAAATTTGGTTAAAAACTTAAATTGGACAAAAATAAGACTAGGGAGGACGAAAAAGACTTAAATATTCATTGAATGACACAAACACACCTACTGGATGCACAAGATTGGTTAAAAACCCTAATTTGACAAGAAAAAGCATAGGGAGGACGAAAATGACCGAAATGTTCATCCAATGACACAAAGACACCTATTGAATGCACAAGAATGCTTAAAAACCCTAATTGGACAAGAATAAACCAAGGGAGGACGAAAATGACCTAAATGTACATCCAATGACTCAAGTGAACATATTGGATGCAAATGATTGGTTAAAAACCCTAATTGGACAAGAATAAGCCTATGGAGGACGAAAATGACCTAAATGTTCATCCAATGACGCAAATGAACTTTTTGGATGCACAAGATTGGTTAAAAACCCTAATTGGAAAAGTATAAGCCTAGGGAGGACGAAAATGACGTAAATGTTCATCCAACGACACAAATTAACTTATTGGATGCACAAGAATGGTTAAAAACCCTTATTGGACAACAATAAGCCTGGGGAGGACGAAAATGACTTAAACGTTCATCCAATGACACAAACACACCTAATGGATGCACAAGATTGGTTAAAAACCCTAATTGGAAAAGAATAAGCTTAGGGAGGAATAAAATTACCTAGATGTTCATCCAATGACACAAACACACCTATTGGATGCGCAAGAAATCTTAAAAACCCTAATTTGACTAGAATAAACCTAGGGAGGACGGAAATAACCTAAATTTACATCCAATGACACAAATAAACTTATTGGATGCACATGATTGGTTAAAAACCCTAATTGGACAAGAATAAGCCTAGGGAGGACGAAAATGACCTAAATGTTCGTCCAATGACACAAATGACCTTATTGGATGGACAAGATTGGTTAAAAACCCTAATTGGACAAGAATAGGCCTAAGGAGGACAAAACTGACCTAACTGTACATCCAATTACACAAATGAACTTATTGGATGCACAAGATTGGTTAAAAACCCAAATTGGACAAGAACAAGCCTATGGATGACGAAAATGACCTAAATGTACATCCAATGACACATATGAACTTATTGGATGCACAAGATTGGTTAAAAACCCTAATTGGAAAAGTATAAGCCTAGTGAGGACGAAAATGACCTAAATGTTCATCCAACGACACAAATTATCTTATTGGATGCACAAGATTGGTTAAAAACCCTAATTGGACAAGAATAAGCCTAGGGAGGAACAAAATCACCTAAATGTTCATCCAATGACACAAACACACCTATTGGATGCACAAGATTGCTTAAAAACCCTAAATTGACAAGAATAAACCTAGGGAGGACGAAAATAACCTAAATGTACATCCAATGAAACAAATAAACTTATTTGATACACATGATTGGTTAAAAACCCAAATTGGACAAGAATAAGCCTAAGGAGGACGAAAATGACCTAAATGTTCATCCAATGACACAAATGACCTTATTGGATGGACAAGATTGGTTAAAAACCCTAATTGGAAAAGAATAAGCCTAAGTAGGATAAAACTGACCTAACTGTACATCCAATGACACAAATGAACTTATTGGATGCAAAAGATGGTTAAAAACCCAAATTGGACAAAAATAAGACTAGGGAGGACGAAAAAGACTTAAATGTTCATTGAATGACACAAACACACCTATTGGATGCACAAGATTGGTTAAAAACCCTAATTTCACAAGAAAAAGCCTAGGGAGGACGAAAATGACCGAAATGTTCATCCAATGATACAAAGACACCTATTGAATGCACAAGAATGCTTCAAAAGCCTAATTGGACAAGAATAAACCTAGGGAGGACGAAAATGACCTAAATGTACATCCAATGACCCAAGTGAACTTATTGGATGCAAATGATTGGTTAAAAACCCTAATTGGACAAGAATAAGCCTATGGAGGACGAAAATGACCTAAATATTCATCCAATGACACAAATGAACTTACTGGATGTACAAGATTGGTTAAAAACCCTAATTGGAAAAGAATAAGCCTAGGGAGGACGAAAATGATTTAAATGTTCATCCAATGACTCAAACACACCTAATGGATGCACAAGATTGGTTAAAAACCCTAATTGGACAAGAATAAGCCTAGGGAGGACGAAAATGACTTAAATGTTCATCCAATGACACAAACACACCTAATGGATGCACAAGATTGGTTAAAAACCCCAATTGGAAAAGAATAAGCCTATGGAGGACGAAAATGACACAAACACACCTATTGGATGCCCTAGAATGCTTAAAAACCTTATTTGGACAAAAATAAACCTAGGGAGGACGAAAATGACCTAAATGTTCATCCAATGAAACAAACACACCTATTGGATGCACAAGATTGCTTAAAAACCCTAATTGGACAAGAATAAACCAAGGGAGGACGAAAATGTCCTAAATGTACAACCAATGACACAAATGAACTTATTGGATGCACAGGATTCGTTAAAAACCCTAATTGGAAAAGAATAAGACTAGGGAGGACGAAAAAGACCTAAATGTTCATCCAATGACACAAACACAACTATTGGATGCACAAGATTGGTTAAAAACCCTAACTGGACAAGAATAAGCCTAAGGAGGATGAAAATAACCTTATAGTTCATCCAATGACACAAATGAACTTATTGTATGCACAAGATTGGTTAAAAACCCTAATAGGACAAGAATAAGCCTAGGGAGGACCAAAATGACCTAAATGATCATCCAATAACACAAATGAACTTATTGGATGCACGAGATTGGTTAAAAACCCCAATGGGACAAGAATAAGCCTTGGGAGGAAGAAAATGTACTAAATGTTCATCAAATGACACAAACACACCTATTGGATACACAAGATTGGTTAAAAACCCTAATTGGACAAGAATAAATCTAGGGAGGACGAAAATCACCTAAATGTACATCCAATGACACAAGTGAACTTATTGGATGCACATGATTGGTTAAAAACCCTAATTGGACAAGAATAAGCCTATGGAGGACGAAAATGACACAAACACACCTATTGGATGCCCTAGAATGCTTAAAAACCTTATTTGGACAAAAATAAACCTAGGGAGGACGAAAATGACCTAAATGTTCATCCAATGAAACAAACACACCTATTGGATGCACAAGATTGCTTAAAAACCCTAATTGGACAAGAATAAACCAAGGGAGGACGAAAATGTCCTAAATGTACAACCAATGACACAAATGAACTTATTGGATGCACAGGATTCGTTAAAAACCCTAATTGGAAAAGAATAAGACTAGGGAGGACGAAAAAGACCTAAATGTTCATCCAATGACACAAACACAACTATTGGATGCACAAGATTGGTTAAAAACCCTAACTGGACAAGAATAAGCCTAAGGAGGATGAAAATAACCTTATAGTTCATCCAATGACACAAATGAACTTATTGTATGCACAAGATTGGTTAAAAACCCTAATAGGACAAGAATAAGCCTAGGGAGGACCAAAATGACCTAAATGATCATCCAATAACACAAATGAACTTATTGGATGCACGAGATTGGTTAAAAACCCCAATGGGACAAGAATAAGCCTTGGGAGGAAGAAAATGTACTAAATGTTCATCGAATGACACAAACACACCTATTGGATACACAAGATTGGTTAAAAACCCTAATTGGACAAGAATAAATCTAGGGAGGACGAAAATCACGTAAATGTACATCCAATGACACAAGTGAACTTATTGGATGCACATGATTGGTTAAAAACCCTAATTGGAAAAGAATAATCATGGGTAGGACGAAAATGACCTAAGTATACATCTAATGACACAAATGAACTTATTGGGCACACAAATTGGTTAAAAATCCTAATAGGACAAGAATAAGCCTAGAGATGACCAAAATGACTTAAATGATCATCCAATGACACAAATGAACTTGTTGGATGCACAAGATTGGATAAAAACCCTAATTGGACAAGAATAAGACTAGGGAGGACGGAAAAGACCTAAATGTTCAACAAATGACATAAATGAACTTATTGGATGCACAAGATTGGTTAAAAACCCTAATTGGACAAGAATAAGCCTAGGGAGGACGAAAATGACCTAAATGTACATCCAATGTCACAAATGAACTAATTGGACGCACAAGATTGGTTAAAAACCCTAATAGGACAAGAATAAGCCTATGGAGGACCAAAATGACCTAAATGATCATCCTATGACACAAATGAACTTATTGGATCCACAAGGTTTGTTAAAAACCCTAATTAGACAAGAATAAGCCTAAGGAGGACGAAAATGACCTAAATGTTCATCCAATGACACAAACACACCTATTGGATGCACCAGATTTGTTAAAAACCCTAATTGGACAAGAAAAAGCCTAGGCAGGAACAAAATGACCTAAATGCTCATCCAATGACACAAATGAACTTATTAGATACACATGATTGGTTAAAAACCCTAATTGGACAAGAATAAGCCCAGGGAGGATGAAAATGACCTAAATGTTCATCGAATGACACAAATGACCTTATTGGATGCACAAGAATTGTTGAAAACCCTAATTGGACAAGAATAAGCCTAAGGAGGACGAAACTCACCTAACTGTACATCCAATGACACAAATGAACTTATTGGATGCACAAGATTGGTTAAAAACCCAAATTGGACAAAAATAAGACTTGGGAGGACGAAAAAGACTTAAATGTTCATTGAATGACACAAACACACCTATTGGATGCACAAGATTTGTTAAAAACCCTAATTGGACAAAAATAAACCTATGGAGGACGACAATGACCTAAATGTTCATCCAATGAAACCAACACACCTATTGGATGCACAAGATTGCTTAAAAACCATAACTGGACAAGAATAAGCCTAGGCAGGATGAAAATGAGCTAATAGTTCATCCAATGACACAAATGAACTTATTGGACGAACAAGGTTAAAAACCCTAATAGGACAAGAATAAGCCTAGGGAGGACGAAAATGACCTAAATGTACATCCAAGGACACAAATGAACTTATTGGACGCACAAGATTGGTTAAAAAGCCTAATAGGACAAGAATAAGCGTAGGGAGGACGAAAATGACCTAAATTACCTAAATGAACTAAATGAACTTATTGGACGCACAAGATTGGTTAAAAAGCAAAATTGGACAAGAATAAGCCTAGGGAAGACCAAAATGAACTAAATGTTCATCCAATGACACAAATGAACTTGTTGGATGCACAAGATTGGTTAAAAACCCTAATTGGACAAGAACAAGCCTATGGATGACGAAAATGACCTAAATGTACATCCAATGACACAAATGAACTTATTGGATGCACAAGATTGGTTAAAAACCCTAATTGGAAAAGTATAAGCCTAGGGAGGACGAAAATGACCTAAATGTTCATCCAACGACACAAATTATCTTATTGGATGCACAAGATTGGTTAAAAACCCTAATTGGACAAGAATAAGCCTAGGAAGGAACAAAATCACCTAGATGTTCATCCAATGACACAAACACACCTATTGGATGCACAATATAGCTTAAAAACCATAAATTGACAAGAATAAACCTAGGGAGGACGAAAATAACCTAAATGTACATCCAATGAAACAAATAAACTTATTTGATACACATGATTGGTTAAAAACCCAAATTGGACAAGAATAAGCCTAAGGAGGACGAAAATGACCTAAATGTTCATCCAATGACACAAATGACCTTATTGGATGGACAAGATTGGTTAAAAACCCTAATTGGAAAAGAATAAGCCTAAGGAGGATAAAACTGACCTAACTGTACATCCAATGACACAAATGAACTTATTGGATGCAAATGATTGGTTAAAAACCCTAATTGGACAAGAATACGCATATGGAGGACGAAAATGACCTAAATGTTCATCCAATGACGCAAATGAACTTATTGGATGCACAAGATTGGTTAAAAACCCTAATTGGAAAAGTATAAGCCGAGGGAGGACGAAAATGACGTAAATGTTCATCCAACGACACAAATTAACTTATTGGATGCACAAGATTGGTTAAAAACCCTAATTGGACAACAATAAGCCTGGGGAGGACGAAAATGACTTAAATGTTCATCCAATGACACAAACACACCTAATGGATGCACAAGATTGGTTAAAAACCCTAATTGGAAAAGAATAAGCTTAGGGAGGAACAAAATTACCTAGATGTTCATCCAATGACACAAACACACCTATTGGATGCACAAGATTGCTTAAAAACCCTAATTTGACTAGAATAAACCTAGGGAGGACGAAAATAACCTAAATGTACATCCAATGACACAAATAAACTTATTGGATGCACATGATTGGTTAAAAACCCTAATTGGACAAGAATAAGCCTAGGGAGGACGAAAATGACCTAAATGTTCGTCCAATGACACAAATGACCTTATTGGATGGACAAGATTGGTTAAAAACCCTAATTGGACAAGAATAGGCCTAAGGAGGACAAAACTGACCTAACCGTACATCCAATTACACAAATAAACTTATTGGATGCACAAATTTGGTTAAAAACTTAAATTGGACAAAAATAAGACTAGGGAGGACGAAAAAGACTTAAATATTCATTGAATGACACAAACACACCTACTGGATGCACAAGATTGGTTAAAAACCCTAATTTGACAAGAAAAAGCATAGGGAGGACGAAAATGACCGAAATGTTCATCCAATGACACAAAGACACCTATTGAATGCACAAGAATGCTTAAAAACCCTAATTGGACAAGAATAAACCAAGGGAGGACGAAAATGACCTAAATGTACATCCAATGACTCAAGTGAACATATTGGATGCAAATGATTGGTTAAAAACCCTAATTGGACAAGAATAAGCCTATGGAGGACGAAAATGACCTAAATGTTCATCCAATGACGCAAATGAACTTTTTGGATGCACAAGATTGGTTAAAAACCCTAATTGGAAAAGTATAAGCCTAGGGAGGACGAAAATGACGTAAATGTTCATCCAACGACACAAATTAACTTATTGGATGCACAAGAATGGTTAAAAACCCTTATTGGACAACAATAAGCCTGGGGAGGACGAAAATGACTTAAACGTTCATCCAATGACACAAACACACCTAATGGATGCACAAGATTGGTTAAAAACCCTAATTGGAAAAGAATAAGCTTAGGGAGGAATAAAATAACCTAGATGTTCATCCAATGACACAAACACACCTATTGGATGCGCAAGAAATCTTAAAAACCCTAATTTGACTAGAATAAACCTAGGGAGGACGGAAATAACCTAAATTTACATCCAATGACACAAATAAACTTATTGGATGCACATGATTGGTTAAAAACCCTAATTGGACAAGAATAAGCCTAGGGAGGACGAAAATGACCTAAATGTTCGTCCAATGACACAAATGACCTTATTGGATGGACAAGATTGGTTAAAAACCCTAATTGGACAAGAATAGGCCTAAGGAGGACAAAACTGACCTAACTGTACATCCAATTACACAAATGAACTTATTGGATGCACAAGATTGGTTAAAAACCCAAATTGGACAAGAACAAGCCTATGGATGACGAAAATGACCTAAATGTACATCCAATGACACATATGAACTTATTGGATGCACAAGATTGGTTAAAATCCCTAATTGGAAAAGTATAAGCCTAGGGAGGACGAAAATGACCTAAATGTTCATCCAACGACACAAATTATCTTATTGGATGCACAAGATTGGTTAAAAACCCTAATTGGACAAGAATAAGCCTAGGGAGGAACAAAATCACCTAGATGTTCATCCAATGACACAAACACACCTATTGGATGCACAAGATTGCTTAAAAACCCTAAATTGACAAGAATAAACCTAGGGAGGACGAAAATAACCTAAATGTACATCCAATGAAACAAATAAACTTATTTGATACACATGATTGGTTAAAAACCCAAATTGGACAAGAATAAGCCTAAGGAGGACGAAAATGACCTAAATGTTCATCCAATGACACAAATGACCTTATTGGATGGACAAGATTGGTTAAAAACCCTAATTGGAAAAGAATAAGCCTAGGGAGGACGAAAATGATTTAAATGTTCATCCAATGACTCAAACACACCTAATGGATGCACAAGATTGGTTAAAAACCCTAATTGGACAAGAATAAGCCTAGGGAGGACGAAAATGACTTAAATGTTCATCCAATGACACAAACACACCTAATGGATGCACAAGATTGGTTAAAAACCCTAATTAGAAAAGAATATGCCTAGGGAGGAACAAAATTACCTAGATGTTCATCCAATGACACAAACACACCTATTGGATGCACAAGATTGCTTAAAAACCCTAATTTGACAAGAATAAACCTAGGGAGGACGAAAATAAACTAAATGTACATCCAATTACCCAAATAAAGTTGTTGGATGCACATGATTGGTTAAAAACCCTAATTGGACAAGAATAAGCCTAAGGAGGACAAAACTCACCTAAATGTACATCCAATTACACAAATGAACTTATTGGATGGACAAGATTGGTTAAAAACCGAAATTGGACAAAAATAAGACAAGGGAGGACGAAAAAGACTTAAATGTTCATTGAATTACACAAACACACCTACTGGATGCACAACATTGGTTAAAAACCCTAATTTTACAAGAAAAAGCCTAGGGAGGACGAAAATGACCGAAATGTTGATCCAATGACACAAAGACACCTATTGAATGCACAAGAATGCTTAAAAACCCTAATTGGACAAGAATAAACATAGGGAGGACGAAAATGATCTAAATGTACATCCAATGACCCAAGTGAACTTATTGGATGCAAATGATTGGTTTAAAACCCTAATTGGACAAGAATAAGCCTATGGAGGACGAAAATGACCTAAATGTTCATCCAACGACACAAATTAACTTATTGGACGCACAAGATTGGTTTAAAACCCTAATTGGAAAAGAAAAAGCCTAGGGAGGACTAAAATGACCTAAATGATCATCTAATGACACAAATGAACTTATTAGATACACACGATTGGTTAAAAACCCTAATTGGACAAGAATAAGCCTAGGGAGAACGAAAATGACCTAAATGTTCATCGAATGACACAAATGACCTTTTTCGATGCACAAGATTTAGGAGGACGAAAAAGACTTAAATGTTCATTGAATGACACAAACACACCTATTGGATGCACAAGATTGGTTAAAAACCCTAATTTGACAAGAAAAACCATAGGGAGGACGAAAATGACGTAAATGCTCATCCAATGACACAAAGACACCTATTGAATGCACAAGAATGCTTAAAAACCATAATTGGACAAGATTAAACCTAGCGAGGACGAAAATGACCTAAATGTACATCCATTGACCCAAGTGAACTTATTGGATGCAAATGATTGGTTAAAAACCATAATTGGACAAGAATAAGCCTATGGAGGACGAAAATGACCTAAATGTTCATCCAATGACACAAACAGACCTACTCGATGCACAAGATTGGTTAAAAACCCTAATTGGACAAGAATAAGCCTATGGAGGACGGACCTAAATGTATATCCAATGACACAAATGAACTTATTGGACGCACAAGATTGGTTAAAAACCCTAATAGGACAAGAATAAGCCTAGGGAGGACCAAATTGACCTAATTGATCATCCTATGACACAAATGAACTTATTGGAAGCACAAGATTGGTTAAAATCCCTAATTGGAAAAGAATAAGCCTAGGGAGGACGAAAATGACCTAAATGTTCATCCAACGACACAAATTAACTTATTGGATGCGCTACATTGCTTAAAAACCCTAATTGGACAAAAATAAACCTAGGGAGGACGACAATGACCTAAATGTTCATCCAATGAAACCAACACACCTATTTGACGCACAAGATTGGTTAAAAACCATAACTGGACAAGAATAAGCCTAGGCAGGATGAAAATGACCTAATAGTTCATCCAATGACACAAATGAACTTATTGGACGAACAAGATTGGTTAAAAACCCTAATTGGACAAGAATAAGCCTAGGGAGGACAAAATGACCTAAATGTATATCCATGAACACAAACGAACTTATTGGACGCACAAGATTAGTTAAAAAGCCTAATAGGACAAGACTAAGCGTAGGGAGGACGAAAATGACCTAAATGATCATCCAATGACACAAATAAACTAATTTGATGCACAAGCTTTGTGAAAAACCCTAATTGGACAAGAATAAGCCTAGGGAGGATGAACATGACCTAAATGTTCATCCAATGGCACAAACACACCTACTGGATGCACAAGATTGGTTAAAAACCCTAATTGGACAAGAATAATCCTAGGGAGGACTAAATGACCTAACAGTTCATCCAATGACACAAATGAACTTGTTGGACGAACAAGATTTTTAAAAACCCTAATTGGACAAGAATAAGCCTATGGAGGACGGACCTAAATGTACATCCAATGACACAAATGAACTTATTGGTCGCACAAGATTGGTTAAAAACCCTAATAGGACAAGAATAAGCCTAGGGAGGACCAAATTGACCTAATTGATCATCCTATGACACAAATGAACTTATTGGACGCACATGATTGGTTAAAAAACCCTAATTGGAGAAGAATAAGCCTATGGAGGAACAAAATGACCTAAATGTTCATCCAATGACACAAACACACCTATTGGATGCACAAGATTGATTAAAAACAATAATTTGACAAGAATAAACCTAGGGAGGACGAAAATGACCTAAATGTACATCCAATGATACAAATGAACTTATTGGATATACAAGATTGGTTAAAAACCCTAATTGGACAAGACTAAGACTAGGGCGGACGAAATAAACTTAAATGTTCATCAAATAACACAAACACACCTTCTGGATGCACAAGATTCGTTAAAAATCCTAATTGGACAAGAATAAGCCTAAGGAGGACGAAAATGACCTAAATGTTCATCCAATGACACGAAGACACCAATTGAATGCACATGAATGCTTAAAACCCCTAATTGGACAAGAATAAACCTAGGGAGGACGAAAATGACCTAAATGTACATCCAATAACACAAATGACCTTATTGGACGCAAAGATTGGTTAAAAACCCTAATAGGACAAGAATAAGCATTGGGACAACCCAAATGACCAAAATTGTCATTCAGTGATAAAAATGAACTTATTGGATGCACAAGATTCCTTAAAAACCCTAATTGGACAAGAATAAACCTAGGGTGGACGAAAATGACCTAAATGTACATCCAACGACACAAGTGAACTTATTGGTTGCACAAGATTGGTTAAAAACCCTAATTGGACAAGAATAAGCCTAGGGAGGACGAAAATGACCTAAATGTACATCTAATGACACAAACACACCTATTGGATGCACAAGATTATTTAAAAACCCTAATTGGACAAGAATAAGCGTAGGGAGGACGAAAATGACCTAATATTTCTTCCGATGACACAAATGAACTTATTGGACGAACTAGATTGGTTAAAAACCCTAATTGGACAAGAATAAGCCTAGGGAGGACGAAAATGACCAAAATGTACATCCAATGACACTAATGTACTTATTGGATGCACAAGATAGGTTAAAAACCCTAATTTGACAAGAATAAGACTAGGGAGGACGAAAAAGACTTAAATGTTCTTCGAATGACACAAACACACCTATTGGATGCACAAGATTGGTTAAAAACCATTATTGGAGAAGAATAAGCCTAGGGAGGACGAAAATGACATAAATATTCATCCAATGACACAAATTACCTTATTGGATGCACAAGATTGGTTAAAAACCCTAATTGGACAAGAATAAGCCTAGGGAGGACGAAAATGACCTAATTATAATTCCAATGACACAAATGAACTTGTTGGATTCGCAAGATTGGTTAAAAACTCTAATTGGACAAGAATAAGCCTATGGAGGAACAAAATGACCTAAATGTTCGTCTCATGACACAAACACACCTATTGGATGCAGTAGATTGCTTAAAAACCCTAATTGGACAAAAATAAACCTAGGGAGGACGAAAATGACCTAAATGTTCATCCAATGAAACAAACACACCTATTGGATGCACAAGATTGGTTAAAAAGCATAATTGGACATAAATAAGCCTAGGGAAGACCAAAAAGAACTAAATGATCATCCAATGACACAAATGAACTTATTGGACGAACAAGATTGGTTAAAAACCCTAAATGGACAAGAATAAGCCTAGGGAGGAACAAAATCACCTAGATGTTAATCCAATGACATTGACACACCTATTGGATGCACAAGAATATTTAAAAACCCTAATTTGACAAGAATAAACCTAGGGAGAACGAAAATAACCTAAATGTACATCCAATGACACACATGAACTTATTGGATACAAATGATTGGTTAAAAACCCTAATAGGACAAGAATAAGCCTAGGGAGGACGAAAATGTCCTAAATGTTTATCCAATGACACAAATGACCTTATTGGATGCACAAGATTGGTTAAAAACCCTAATTGGACAAGAATAAGCCTAAGGAGGACGAAACTGACCTAACTGTACATCCAATGACACAAATGAACTTATTGGATGCACAAGATTGGTTAAAAACGCTAATTGGACAAAAATAAGACTAGGGAGGACGAAAAAGACTTAAATGTTCATTGAATGCACAAACACACCTATTGGATGCACAAGATTGGTTAAAAACTCTAATTGGACAAGAATAAGCCTAGGGAGGAAAAAAATGACCAAAACGTTCATCTCATGTCACTAATACACCTATTGGATGCACTAGATTGCTTAAAAACCCTAATTGGACAAAAATAAACCTAGGGAGGACGAAAATGACCGAAATGTTCATCCAATGACACAAACACACCTACTGGATGCACAAGATTGCTTAAAAAGCCTAATTGGACAAGAATAAGCCTAGGGAGGACGAAAATGACCGAAATGTTCATCCAATGACACAAAGACACCTATTGAATGCACAAGAATGCTTAAAAACCCTAATTGGACAAGAATAAGCCTATGGAGGACGAAAATGACCTAAATGTTCATCCAATGACACAAATGAACTTATTGGATGCACAAGATTGGTTAAAAACCCTAATTGGACAAGAATAAGCCTAGGGAGGACAAAATGACCTAAATGTATATCCATGAACACAAACGAACTTATTGGACGCACAAGATTAGTTAAAAAGCCTAATAGGACAAGACTAAGCGTAGGGAAGATGAAAATGACCTAAATGATCATCCAATGACACAAATAAACTAATATGATGCACAAGCTTTGTGAAAAACCCTAATTGGAGAAGAATAAGCCTATGGAGGAACAAAATGACCTAAATGTTCATCCAATGACACAAACACATCTATTGGATGCACAAGATTGATTAAAAACAATAATCTGACAAGAATAAACCTAGGGAGGACGAAAATGACCTAAATGTACATCCAATGATACAAATGAACTTATTGGATATACAAGAGTGGTTAAAAACGCTAATTGGACAAGACTAAGACTAGGGCGGACGAAATAAACTTAAATGTTCATCAAAAAACACAAACACACCTTCTGGATGCACAAGATTGGTTAAAAACCTTAATTGGATAAGAAAAAGACTAGGGAGGAAGAAAAAGACCTAAATGTTCATCAAATGACAAAAACACACCTATTGGATGCAGAAGATTGGTTAAAAACCCTAATTGGACAAGAATAAGCCTATGGAGGACGAAAATGACCTAAATGTTCATCCAATGACACAAACACACCTATTGGATGCACAAGATTGGTTATAAACCCTAATTGGACAAGAATAAGCCTAGGGAGGACGAAAATGACCTAAATGTTCATCCAATGACACAAATGAACTTATTGGATGCACAAGATTGATTAAAAACCCTAATTGGACAAGAATAAGACTAGGGAGGAAGAAAAAGACCTAAATGTTCCTCAAATGACACAAACACACCTATTGGATGCACAAGATTGGTTGAAAACCCTAATTGGCCAAGAATAAGCCTAGGGAGGACGAAAATGACCTAAATGTTCATCCAATGACACAAACACACCTGTTGGACGCACAAGATTGGTCAAAAACCCTAATTGGACAAGAATAAGCCTAGGGAGGACGAAAATGACCTAACAGTTCATCCAATAACACAAATAAACTTGTTGGACGAACAAGATTGGTTAAAAACCCTAATTGGACAAGAATAAGCCTAGGGAGGACCAAATTGACCTAAATTATCATCCTATGACACAAATGAATTTATTGGAAGAACAAGATTGGATAAAAACCCTAATTGGACAAGAATAAGCCTAGGGAGGAACAAAATGACCTAAATGTTCATCCAATGACACTAACATACCTATTGGATGCACAAGATTGCTTTGAAACCCTAATTGCACCAGAATAAACCTAGGGAGGACGAAAATGACCTAATAGTTCTTCCGATGACACAAATGAACTTATTGGACGAACTAGATTGGTTAAAAACCCTAATTGGACAAGAATAAGCCTAGGGAGGACGAAAATGACCTAAATGTACATCTAAAGACACAAATGAACTTATTGGATGCTCAAGATTGGTTAAAAACCGTTATTAGACAAGAATAAACCTAGGGAGGACGAAAATGACCTAAATGTACATCCAATGACACAAATGAACTTATTGGATGCACAAGATAGGTTAAAAACCCTAATTTGACAAGAATAAGACTAGGGAGGACGAAAAAGAATTAAATGTTCTTCGAATGACACAAACACACATATTGGATGCACAAGATTGGTTAAAAACCATTATTGGAGAAGAATAAGCCTAGGGAGGACGAAAATGACATAATTGTTCATCTAATGACACAAACACACCTATTGGATGCACAAGATTGGTTAAAAACCCTAATTGGACAAGAATAAGCCCAATGAGGACGAAAATGACATAAATGTTCATCCAATGACACAAACACACCTATTGGATGCACAAGATATGTTATAAACCCTAATTGGACAAGAATAAGCCTAAGGAGGACGAAAGTGACCTAAATGATCATCCAATGACACAAATGAACTTATTGGATGCACAAAATTGGTTAAAAACCCTAATTGGTCAAGAATAAGCCTTGGGAGGAACAAAATGTCCTAAATGTTCATCAAATGACACAAACACACCAATTGGATGCTCAAGATTGGTTAAGAACCCTAATTGGACAAGAATATATCTAGCGAGGACGAAAATGACCTAAATGTACATCCAATGATACATAGTGAACTTATTGGATGAACAAGATTGGTTAAAAACCCTAATTGGACAAGAATAAGCCTGGGGAGGATGAAAATGACATAATATACATCAAATGACACAAATGTACTTATTGGACGCACAAGATTGGTTAAAAATCCTAATTGGTCAAGAATAAGCCTAGGGAGGACCAAAATGACCTAAATGATCATCCAATGACACAAATGAAATTATTGGATGCACAAGATTGATTAAAAACCCTAATTGGACAAGAATAACACTAGGGAGGAAGATAAAGACCAAAATGTTCATAAATTGATACAAACACACCTATTGGATGCACAAGATTGGTTAAAAACCCTAATTGGACAAGCATAAGGCTAGGGAGGACGAAAATGATCTAAAAGTTCATCCAATGACACTATTGAACTTATTTGATGAACAAGATTGGTTAAAAACGCTAATTGCACAAGAATAAGCCTAGGGAGGACGAAAATGACCTAAATGTACAACCGATGACACAAATGAACTTATTGGAAGCACAAGATTGGATAAAACCATAATTGGACAAGAATAAGCCTAGGGAGGAACAAAATGACCTAAATGTTCATCCAATGATACAAACACACCTATTGGATGCACAAGATTGCTTTGAAACCCTAATTGGACAAGAATAAACCTAGGGATGACGAAAATGACCTAATAGTTCTTCCGATGACACAAATGAACTTATTGGACGAACTAGATTGGTTAAAAACCATAATTGGACAAGAATAAAACTTGGATGAATGTACATAATTCAATCGATGTTCATAATCGACTTGGTGTGTTTTAATCAAACAACGAGATCAAAACAATCGATGTACTTAATCGATTCAACCATTTCAGTCATCTCTATTTCTAAAAATTTTTTGTACATAATTGAATGTACATAAGTTCATTGTGGTTGTGTTGATTATGTTAATTGTTATGTATTGGAATATGGTGATAGCATGTTGATTGCGATACTATTTCGAAACTCATGATGTTGTTGTAATTGTGTTATAAGTGTTAAGTGTTATGTTTTGGAATTGTGTGATAGTTTGTTACATCGTAAAACAATTTTGAAACTCATAATGTCGTGGTGATTGTATGGGTTTTGCTAAGTGTTAAGGTTGGTGTGGTGTTTGAATATGATTGAGTTAGTTTATGTATTTTTGAAAGAATATACAGGGAAATCGATTTACCCAATCGATTTGATGAGTTACTGGAGCCCTGTTTTGCACGAAATCGATTTACCCAACCGATTTTGTAAGTTGTCTTTCAAAATCATTTAAGAAATCGATTTGGTAAATCGATTGGATTCAATTGGATTCAAGTCAGGGGCTTTGTCTTCCAAAAATCGATTTGCTCAATCGATTGGATTCAATACAGGGGCTCTGTCTGTCAGGAAATCGATTTACCCAATCGATTGACTCAATCGATTGATTTACCCAATCGATTGAGTCAATCGATTGACCCAATCAATTGATTTAAGCCCAGAGTTCAGTTTTCACTAAAAACTTTCAGGAAATTGATTTACCCAATCGATTGATTTAAGCCCAGAGTTCAGTTTTCACTAATAACTTTCAGGAAATTGATTTCCCCGATCGATTGGCTTAGTGGAAAATGTTATTTTGAGTTAGATAATTGATTTATCAATGTTTTGGTGAGTTATGTATTACTTGATGGATTGGGAACTTTCTTTTGATTTCATTTACATTTGGCAAGCATTTCATGAACTTTTAGCATATGGAAAATCCTTCTAAGATGTATGATAAGTTGAAAAGGTTATTGTGCATTTAAAAGCTTAAATGTTATGTGTTAACTGTTAATTTCGGTTGGTGACCCTTTACAACTATTGTGGAAATCTGGGCTTTGCCCTCAGATGAGAGCCAGGATGATCCTACCGGTTCGTACCATATGGATGGGAATGCTTGATTGGAGCTACGTTAGGAGGATCTCACGGGGCACGTGGAGATCATTCAGGGTGTTTAGTTGTTTTGTCAAATGATCAGACTAGGTTGATAAAGAGGGAACATATGTCTTTCTTTTAGGTTGCTTTTATTTTTAAACTGGAAGATTGTACCACCTATGTTATGTAAATATTTTGAATTCATATTTTGAGAACTTTTTCCGCTGCTTGTAAATTATAATTACTTAATTATTTATCCAAAGTTGTTACCTTATTTATTTCTCTGTTTTATTTTAATTCCTTTTGAAAAAAAAAATACACCCTCGCTTTGAAAAACGGGGTGTTACAAAAATGATTGGTTAAAAACCCTAATTGGACAAGAATAAGCATATGGAGGACGAAAATGACCTAAATGTTCATCCAATGACACAAATGCACTTATTGGATGCACAAGATTGGTTAAAAACCCTAATTGGAAAAGAATAAGCCTAGGAAGAACGAAAATGACCTAAATGTTCATCCAACGACACAAATGAACTTATTGGATGCTCAAGATTGGTTAAAAACCCTAATTGGACAAGAATAAGCCTAGGGAGGACGAAAATGACCTAACTGTAAATCCAATGACACAAATGAACTTGTTGGATTCACAAGATTGGTTAAAAACTTTAATTGGACAAGAATAAGCCTAGGGAGGAACAAAATGACCTAAACGTTCATCTCATGACACAAACACACCTATTGGATGCACTAGATTGCTTAAAAACCATAATTGGACAAAAATAAACCTAGGGAGGACGAAAATGACCTATATGTTCATCCAATGAAACAAACACACCTATTGGATGCACAAGATTGGTTAAAAACCATAACTGGAAAAGAATAAGCCTAGGGAGGACGAAAATGAACTTATTGGACGAACAAGATTGGTTAAAAACCCTATTTGGACAAGAATAAGCCTAGGGAGGACGAAAATGACCTAAATGTACATCCAATGACATAAATGAACTTATTGGACGCACAAGATTGGTTAAAAACCCTTGTAGGGCAAGAATAAGCCTAGGGAGGACCAAACTGACCTAGATGATCATCCTATGACACAAATGAACTTATTGGATGCACAAGATTGGATAAAAACCCTAATTGGACATGAATAAGACTAGGGAGGACGAAAAATACCTAAATGTTCAACAAATGACACAAACACAACTATTGGATGCACAAGGTTGTTTAGAAATCCGAATTTGACAAGAATAAACCTAGGGAGGACGAAAATGACTAAAATATACATCCAATGACATAAATGAACTTATTTGATGCATAACATTGGTTAAAAACCCTAATTGGACAAGAAAAAGGCTAAGGAGGACGGAAAAGACTTAAATGTTCATCAAATGACACAGACACACCTATTTGATGCACAAGATTGTTGAGGGATACAACCTCTGATTTGCGGAAGATTTAGGCAGAATAATGCTTATTCTAACAATATTCGCAACTGTTTAATAAATTCAAAATTTACTAAACACAAGATTAAACACGGTCCCTAATAAACAATTCTAATGAATGTCAAACTATATGGATCATGGTATATATGGAGAAATGCATCAGAAAACAATTATTATTCAAGATGTTGATTTTCATGAAATTATGTTAAGACAATTAATCGTGCGAATTCACTTAACATAAAATCTTTATCATTCATTCAATCAATATCAGAAACGTAATAATTGCAGAAATTTAAACTAGATAAGGGAAAGAAAAGTGTACGCTGAATTTTATACTGGTTCAGCCATCTCGTGACGACCTACATCCAGTCCTAAGATCCAACTAGATCTTAGCCTTTCCTATAAAACCTCTTAGAATCAGTTTACAGTTTTACACAGCGCCTCACACCAATCTTAAACTATTCTACCTTGTTTTTCTTGTTTTTCTTGAATCTTGAAACTGCATAAACTAATCGATTTAACTAATCGATTATTTTAACTGAGTTCTTCAGACTTGGATGAATGTACATAATTGAAACGATGTTCATAATCGACTTGGCGTGTTTTGTTGAAACAACGAGATCAAAACAATCGATGTACTTAATCGATTCAACCAATTCAGTCATCTCTGTATCTAAAACTTTATGCACCAATCGCTTTAGTCAATCACTTACACTGGTTCCAGGGACACAGTGATTTTCAACAATCGACTTGCCTAACCGATTGAAAAATTAAGTCTGAAGCTTATTTCAGCAGTTTGCTCGTTCAATCGCTTTACCACGTCGATTGATGCCAAACTTAATTCAATTGAAATAAAATAGTTGATTGTGCTAATCGACTGTGTATGTTCCAGACCAATGTTATTTTTAAACTCATTTTACAAAATTGATTTGCCTAACCGATTTAGTAATCATTGGTTTAGCTCTGTGACATTCACACTCGATTGTGTCAATCGATGTAGACAAACAAAAAAAAAGATGTGATTGGATTAATCGATTTGCCAAATCGATTAGCTTGCAAGGCTTGGCACTGACTTGCACATTTTAATTTCAATAAATGTACCAATCGATTTGACTAATCCATGTAATCAATCAGTTCAGTCTTGGTGAATTAAACAATCGATCTGCCTAATCGATTTGTGGCAAACTAGCTCTCTGACTTGCACAATTTATTTTCTAATAAGTGTACCAATCGATTTGCCTAATCGATTGATAGCCTGTTTGATTTTTCATAGTATGTTCAAATCAATTTTGCCCATCGATTAATTAATCCTAGACTGCATAATATCATTCAACCCTGTTACAGAATCGATTTTACTAATCAATTTTACTAATGGATCTTCAAGCTTTTGTTGATTTCTTGAGTTCCAAGCAATTGTCTCAAGTTTGTAGGATTGAGTTGTTGTTCCTGAAATTTTTCTCAGTTCACAATGTCAGATTTATTTCCAGATGTATGTTTGTCAATAATATCAAAAACGAATATATGTCTAACAAAGATAGGTTAAAAACCCTAATTGGAGAAGAATAAGCCTAGGGATGACGAAAATGACCTAATAGTTCATACAATGACATAAATGAACTTATTGGATGCCCAAGATTGGTTAAAAACCCAAATTGGACAAAAATAAGCCTTGGGAGGACGAAAATCACCTAAATGTACATCCAATGACACAAATGAACTTATTGGACGCACAAGATTGGTTAAAAACCCTAATTGGACAAGAATAAGCCTAGGGAGGACCAAATTGACATAAATGATCAACCTATGACACAAATGAACTTTTTAATGCACAAGACTGGTTAAAAACCCTTATTGGACAAGAATAAGCCTAGGGAGGAACAAAATGCCCTAAATGTTCATCCAATGACACAAACACATCTATTGGATGCACAAGATTGCTTAAAATCCCCAATTGGACTAGAATAAACCTAGGGAGGACGAAAATGACCTAAATGTACATCCAATGACACAAATGAACTTATTGGATGCACAAGATTGGTTAAAAACCCTAATTGGACAATAATAAGACTAGGGAGGACGAAAAAGACATAAATGTTCAACAAATAACACAAACACACCTTCTGGATGCACAAGATTGGTTAAAAACCCTAATGGGATAAGAATAAGCCTAGGTAGCACGAAAATGACCTAAATATTCATCCAATGACACAAACCTAGGGAGGACGAAAATGACCTAAATGTACATCCAATGACACAAATGAAGTTATTGGATGCACAAGATTGATTAAAAACCCATATTGGACAAGAATAAGACTAGGGAGGAATAAAAAGACCTAAATGTTCCTCAAATGACCCAAACACACCTATTGGATGCACAAGATTGGTTAAAAACCCTAATTGGACAAGAATAAGCCTAGGGCAGACGAAAATGACCTAAATGTTCATCCAATGACACAAATGAACTTATTGGATTAACAAGATTGGTTAATAACCCTAATTGGACAAGAATAAGCCTAGAGAGGACGAAAATGACCTAAATGTACATCCAATGACACAAATGAACTTATTGGACGCACAAGATTGGTTAAAAAGCCTAATAGGACAAGAATAACAGTAGGGAGGACCAAAATGACCTAAATGATCATCCTATGACACAAATGAACTTATTGGATGCACAAGCTTTGTTAAAAACCCAAATTGGACAAGAATAAGCCTAGGGAGGACGAACATGACCTAAATGTTCATCCAATGTCACATACTCACTTACTGGATGCACAAGATTGGTTAAAAACCCTAATTGGTCAAGAATAAGCCTAGGGAGGACTAAAATGACCTAACAGTTTATCCAATGACACAATTGAACTTGTTGGACGAACAAGCTTTTTAAACACCCTAAATGGACAAGAATAAGCCTAGGGAGGATGAAAATGACCTAAACGTACATCCAACGACACAAATGAACTTATTGGACGCACAAGATTGGTTTAAAACCCTAATATGATAAGAATAAGCCTAGGGAGGACCAAATTGACATTAATGATCATCCTATGACACAAATGAACTTATTGGATGCACAAGATTGGATTAAAACCCTTATTGGAGAAGAATAAGCCTAGGCAGGAACAAAATGACCTAAATGTTCATCCAATGACACAAACATACCTATTGGATGCACAAGATTGATTAAAAACCCTAATTGGACAAGAATAAGACTAGGGAGGAAGAAAAAGACCTAAATGTTCATCAAATGACAAAAACACATCTATTGGATGCACAAGATTGGTTAAAAACACTAATTGGAAAAGAATAAGCCTAGGGAGGAGGATAATGACCTAAATGTTCATCCAATGACACAAACACACCTATTGGATGTACAAGATTGGTTAAAAACCCTAATTGGACAAGAATAAGCCTATGGAGGACGAAAATGACCTAATAGTTCATCCAATGACACAAACACACCTATTGGATGCACAAGATTGGTTAAAAACCCTAATTGGACAAGAATAAGCCTAGGGTGGACGAAAATGACCTAACAGTTCATCCAATGTCACAAATGAACTTATTGTATGAACAAGATTGGTTAAAAACCCTAATTGGACAAGAATAAGCCTAGGGAGGACGAAAATGACCTAAATGTACATCAAATAACACAAATGAACTTATTGGACGCACAAGATTGGTTAAAAATCCTAATAAGCCTAGGGAGGACCAAAATGACCTAAATGATCATCCAATGACACAAATGAACTTATTGGATGCACAATATTTGTTAAAAAAACCTAATTAATGGTGTATATGACCTCTGATTTGCGGAAGACTTATGTAGAATGATATCTAATCTAATATGAATACACATCGGTTCAATAAATTCAATTTTATTTCACACCAAATTGAATACGGTCCCTAGTAAACAATTGTAATGAATGTCAAACTATATGGATCATGGTAGATATGGAGAAATGCATTAGACAAGAATGATTATTATTATGGATGTTGATTTACTTGCAATTATTATTAAGACAATTAATCAATATCCGAAACGAAATAATTGCAGGAATATAAAAAAGATAAGGGAAAAGAAAAGGTGTACGCAGGATTTTATACTGGTTCAGCCGTATCGTGACGACCTACATCCAGTCCCAAGATCCAACAAGTTCTTAGCCTATCCAATAGAACTACTTAGAATCAGTTTACAGATTTTTACAGTATGCCTCGCACCAATCTTAAACTATTCTCCTTGTTCTATCTTTTCCCTTCCCTGGATTCCCAAGTTTAATTCCCATAAACTTGACCAAGAATTCAGTCAAGCGTCTTCTTGTTGACAGCCCTCAACCTCGAAGAACACCTCTTGTAAAAACTGGATTTTCTCACAGTAATTTGATTAGAAAAAGGTGTTTACAGAAATGAAAAAGATCAATTATACAAAGTTCTTGATCTTCAAACTTCTCAAAGCATTCTTTCTCAATTTAGTCTTTTTCAATCCTCATTGATCACAAACATTGATTGTTCATGGCTGAAAAAGATGTTCAAAGTAATGTCAGTTGAGAAAGGGTTAGTGGTAAAAATGATAGATCTCAATGGTTGTAAAAATTCTGAAAGCGTTCTCTTTGTTCTCTATCATAATTAGTGTGTGAAAGCAGTTTATATAGTTTCTGGAATAACAACGTATGAATCGATTTGGCAAATCAATTCATTAAAGTTATAAAGCACACTAATCGATGTAACCAATCGATTTCGCGAATCTTGTTTTTCTTGAATCTTGAAATTGCTTACACCAATCGATTTAACGAATCGATTATTTTAACTGAGTTCTTCAGACTTGGATGAATATTCTTAATTGAATCGATGTTCATAATAGACTTGGCGTGTTTTGTTCCAACAACGTGATCAAAACAATCGATGTACTTGATCGATTCAACCAATTCAGTCATCTCTGTTTCTAAAACATTTTGCACCAATCGCTTTAGTCAATCGATTACACTGGTTCCAGGGACACAGTGATTTTCAACAATCAACTTGCCTAACCGATTGAAAAATTAAGTATGAAGCTTATTTCAACAGTTTGCTCGTTCAATCGCTTTACCACGTCGATTGATGCCAAACTTAATTCAACGGAAATAAAATAGTTGATTGTGCTAATCGACTGTGTATGTTCTATAAGCAATAAGCTTCCCTGATCTAGTTTTTGATTTATGTACCAAACATACAAGTGCACATTAAATAGTTGCTTGATCTAATGTTTTGAATCAAGAAACATTTCAGGCATACATGAAGACACTACAACACTTGGAACAATAGTTTGCAACTCAAGTAATCAACCATAGTTGGAGGATGCACTTGAGTAGATGCAGTTTGTGTATAGTTGTATTAGGTGTCTAGGTATCAAGTTAAGTAAACAATCCCTAGAGTCTCACACAAGACATGCCAATGAGTTTTTGTCATTCATTCATGTGTTATGAAACTTAAAACTGTAAACATTCGATTGAACAATCGATTGAATGGGTTATCAATCGAATGGCACATAAACTGTCTTAAACAACTGAGGTCTGTAACAAGATCAGTCGATTGTCCAGTCGATTGCACAATAGACTGACAACTCGATTGATGCTCAAATTCAAGTTACAGAGAGCACTCAGTCTGTGCCCACTCGATTGACCACTCGATTGTTCACTCGATTGGCAACTTGATTGTCTGCAGTATCTGAGTCATTTTTTACCACGATACTAGATTGATCAATCGATTGATGCAATATTTCATATAACAGTGAGCACCCAGTTTTGAACAACTCGATTGCTCACTCGATTGAAAGGAAATTATGGCATCAGGTCTGAATCATCTGGTCACGACAATCGATTGACCAATCGATTGATGCAACATTTCATAT
The DNA here is from genome assembly GCA_037974875.1 of Cicer bijugum. Lineage (NCBI taxonomy): Eukaryota > Viridiplantae > Streptophyta > Magnoliopsida > Fabales > Fabaceae > Cicer > Cicer bijugum. The sequence continues at coordinate 82,729 of JBBPBT010001348.1, read as the reverse complement.
CATAGTGAGCACCCAGTTTTGGCCAACTCGATTGCTCACTCGATTGAAAGGTTTTCATAGCATCAGGTCTGATTCAGTAACTTGATCAATCGATTGACCAATCAAGTGAAGCCTATATAATTCAAGATTCCAGAAACACAGAATATACGACACTCGAATATACTAATGACAACCAAAAACGAAAAAGAACTCTTGCATAAAAACTTTTCACAATTTCAGAACCTCTTGCTCTCCATCTTGCATATCTCTGAAAACATTTTGAAAGAAAAGTTTTTCTAACACACAAAAATATTCATTGGCATATCAAATATTTTGTGTGGTGCTAGAGTGATTGAACACATTTCTTGATACTATTCTTCTTTGTTCGAGACAAAGACAATTCTCTGTAATTGAAGCTATAACAAATCCAGTTTAGAAACTGGTGGCTATCCTTGTTGGTGTGGGATCATCAAGAGGAAGTCTACTTTGATCTTGTGTGAGTTTGGGGATAAACTACAAGGATCAAAGGGGTGACAAGATAGAAGTGAAGGGAGTTAGATTGATAGGTCGTGTAGAAGACTGGAAAATCTGTAAAAGTACTCGAATTCATTCTATAGTGAAAAAGGCTGGAATCCTGATTATGTTTACAGGACTGGATGTAGGCCGTTGGATCAACGGCAGAACCAGGATAAATCTTGGTGCAATCTTTCCTATCCCTTCTCTTTAATTTTCATCATTGTTTAATTGCTTGTTTTGCATGCTCCTTGAATAAATCTTGTATGTGATTTTAAGTTTCCGCTGTGTGTGTAAATTGTATGATTGGTGCATAATTGAATTGGGAATTATGTCTAACTAGTTGGAGTTGATCTTAATTCTCTTGTTATTAATCAAAAAGAAGTCATAGTTTTCCAACAATTGGCATCAAGAGCCTAACTTTTTTAGAGAAAAACTCATAAAAGAAAATGACTTCTTTGGATTTCCTAGGAGAAGGAGCATCTCTAACCAGACCCCCTGCCTTTAATGGTACAGCATACATGTACTGGAAAGAAAGAATGCTTATATTTCTGGAAGCATGTGGGCTGGACATTTTAGATGCAGTGGAAAACGGTCCTTACATTCCTAAAATTGCAGGTATTGATGGATCATCATGTATCATCAAACCAAGAGCTGACTGGTCTGATGATGACAAAAAGAAAGTTGGTTACAATGCTAAAGCAAAGAATATCATAACATCAGCCTTAAGTGCAGAAGAATTCTTCAGAGTGTCAAACTGCAAGACTGCAAAGGAAATGTGGGACACTTTGCAAGAAACACATGAAGGTACTACAGATGTCAAACGGGCAAGAACAAATACACTTATGCACGAGTATGAACTTTTCTGCATGAAGAAAGATGAATCTATAAATGATCTACAAACCAGATTCACCCACATTATCAACAATCTACATGCCTTGGGAAAAATTGTGGATAATGAACAGCAGATAGGAAAAGTCATGAGGTGTTTGTCAAGAGAATGGCAACCCAAAATAATTGCCATTGCTGAGTCTAAAGATCTTGCCAACATGACTATAGCAACATTGTTCGGAAAGCTTCGTGAACATGAGATGGAACTACATAGATTAAATGAGACAGAGCAATCAAACAGAAAAAGCAAAGGAATTGCACTGAAAGCTCAAACTCAAAAAGCAAAAACTGAACAAGATTCGGAAAGCTCAGAAAGTGAATCAAGTGAAGAACCTGAGATAGGTATGTTGGTCAGAAAATTTAAGAAGTTTCTGAAAAAGAAAGGAGGCCAGTCAAGGAAACCACAGAATTCCAAAACAAAAGGCTCCAGCAAAGGTGATACCAGTGATAGCAAAGTTATAACTTGCTATGAATGTGGGAAAACAGGCCACATCAGATCTGAGTGCTACAAGCTGCAAAACAGAAACAAGCCTACTAAGACTAAGGGCAAAGATCAACAACCTTCAAACAGGAAAGCATACATTGCCTGGAATGACAATGATGAAGATTCATCTGAAGAATCAGAAAATGAAGAAGCTAACTTGTGTCTCATGGCTAATACTGATTCAGAATCTGACAGTGAGGTAAGTACTACATCTTATCCATCTTATGATGAACTTCATGATGCCTTTAATGAACTGCATTCTGAACATGTTAGTGTACTTAAACAACTGATTAGTACTAAGAAACAGCTAGAAGAAAAATGCATGCAATTTGATGATGTTAATTTGAAACTTGAATCTCTTATAGATATAAATGAAAAATTGAAAAGAGAAACTCATGAACTGAAATGTGATGTAGCTAAGTTCAACAGTGGTAAAAACAACTTAGAAAGACTTCTTAGAAATCAGAGAAATCTAGATGTTAAAACTGGACTTGGTTATAAACAAAACATGCATATGAAAGGGCATCAGAAATTTGTTCAATCTAAACAAATGTATGATAACTTTACTAGACCAAATCAGAAGCCATCCCCTGCTGTTGTATGTCACTTTTGCTGCAAAAAAGGACATAAAGTGTTCAATAGCAAACTGAAAAAACGTGCCAACAGAGGATGGAAACAAATCTAGAAAGTTAAGGAATCATCATTTGAAACTAACCCCCCAGGACCCAATTTGAATTGGGTACCTAAATCCAAAACCTGATTATTTTATGCAGATATGCTTGGCATCTAGAAATCAGTCTTGGTATCTGGACAATGGATGCTCTAGGCATATGACTGGAGACAAGTCCAAATTCTTGTCTCTGAACTTAAAAAGTGGTGGCTTTGTCAAATACGGAGACAACAACAAAGGAAAGATCCTTGGCATTGGAGATATAGGAAATAACTCAACTGCTATTATCAAGGATGTGTTATTTGTTGAAGGCCTGAAACACAACTTACTAAGCATTAGTCAGCTGTGTGACAAAGGGTTTAAGGTAAACTTTACTTCCACATCCTGCACGCTTGAGCATAAGAAAGTTGAAGGTATGAAACTGACAGGTAAAAGAATTAATAATATTTACATGATAGATTTTGATTCGTTACCTGCAAATGATTTCTGTTGCTTGTTGTCTAGTGCTGATGAGAGCTGGTTGTGGCACAAACGAGTGGCTCATATTCATATGGACCACTTGAACAGGCTTGTCAGCAAGCAGCTAGTCCTAGGTCTCCCAAATAGGAAGTTTTCTAAGGACAGACTATGTGACTCCTGCGAGAGGAGTAAGCTAGTCAAATCCTCTTTCCCCCCTATAGACTTGGTTCAAACCAAGAAGGTTTTAGAGTTGGTGCATATGGACCTCTTTGGTCCATCTCAGGTTAGAAGTTTTGGAGGAAACCTATATGGCTATGTTTTGTAGATGATTACACAAGGTTCACATGGACATATTTTCTAACTCACAAGAGTGAGGCATTCTCAACTTTCAAAAAATTTGCTGCTTTGACTCAAAATGAGAATAATGCGAAAATCATATCCATAAAAAGTGATCATGGAGGTGAATTCCAAAATGATGCTTTTCAAACCTTTTGTGAAAATCATGGTATCAAACATATCTTCTCAGCCCCTAGAACTCCACAGCAGAATGGAGTAGTAGAAAGGAAGAATAGATCCTTATAAGAGCTTGCTAGGACAATGCTCAAAGATTCTAATCTTCCCAAGTACTTTTGGGCTGAGGCCATTAACACTGCTGCTCATGTAGTGAATAGGGTTCTCATTAGACCTTTTCTTAGAAAGACTCCCTATGAGTTATACAAAGGGAGAAAGCCTAACATCTCCTACTTTAGGATTTTTGGGTGTAAGTGCTTTGTGTTAAACAATGGCAAGGGACCTTTAGGTAAATTTGATCCTAAGGCAGATGAGGGTATCTTTCTAGGGTATTCCCAAGCTAGTAAGGCCTATAGAATCTACAATAAAAGGACCAAAACTATAGAGGAGTCTGTGCATGTCAAATTTGATGAAAACTTGAACAGCACTCTTTCTATAGTTGATAAGTCTTTGGATGATGTTGTGGATTCTGAATCCATAGAAACCAGTGAGCCTGAACCCCCAACCAACCTTGACTGTGTGGAACCTATTAGGGAAGTTGACCTACCCAAAGAGTGGAAGTTTGCCAAAAACCATCCCATAGATAACATTATTGGAGAGATTTCAAAAGGTGTTTCAACCAGAAAATCCCTTAGAGAGTTTTGCAACCTTACAACTTTTGTTTCACAAGTAGAACCCAAAAACATTAAGGAAGCTCTTATGGACCCTGACTGGATAGTAGCCATGCAAGAAGAGCTAAATCAGTTTGAGAGAAACCAAGTGTGGACTCTTGTTCCTAGACCAGAGGGTAAACATGTCATAGGATCTAGGTGGGTTTTCAGAAACAAAATGGACGAGAATGGTGCGATTACCAGGAACAAGGCTAGGTTAGTGGCCAAAGGTTACAACCAAGAAGAAGGTATAGACTATGATGAGACTTATGCCCCAGTAGCCAGACTAGAAGCTATCAGGATTTTATTGGCATATGCTTGTATAATGGATTTCAAATTATTTCAAATGGATGTTAAAAGTGCTTTTTTAAATGGAGACATTAAGGAGGAAGTCTTTGTAAGTCAAACTCCTGGTTTTGAAGATCCTAAGCTTCCAAATCATGTGTTTAAACTTACAAAAGCCCTCTATGGCTTGAAACAAGCTCCAAGAGCTTGGTATGATAAGCTGAGCAATTTCCTTTTATAAGAAAATTTTTCAAGGGGAAATGTAGATAAAACACTTTTTATCAAAAGACAAGGAAAAGAAATTTTGTTGGTACAAATTTATGTTGATGACATAATATTTGGATCAACAAATGATAAGCTTTGTAAAGATTTTGAAAACACTATGAAAGGCAGATTTGAAATGTCCATGATAGGAGAATTGACTTACTTCCTGGGATTTCAAATCAAACAAAGCAAAAATGGAATTTTGAAAAACTTAAATCCATTGACACGCCTATGAGTCAATCCTGCTACTTAGATAAGGATGAATCGGGTAAAGCTGTAGATGTGACTGTGTTTAGAAGCCTAATAGGATCTCTTCTCTACCTAACCGCTAGCAGACCGGACATCATGTTTAGTGTGTGTATGTGTGCTAGATACCAGGCCAATCCTAAGGAATCTCACCTCAGTGCTGTCAAGAGAATCTTCAGATATCTCTTGGGAACCAAAGATCTTGGTTTATGGTATCCTAAGGGATCCACTTGCACTCTAGTTGGTTATTCTGATTCTGACTTTGCTGGATGCAAATTAGACAGAAAAAGTACCTCAGGTACTTGCCAACTTCTAGGAACTCTCTTGTTTCTTGGCATAGCAAGAAACAAAACAGTGTAGCACTCTCAACTGCTGAAGCTGAGTATGTTGCTGCTGGTAGTTGTTGCGCTCAAATTCTTTGGATGCAGCAACACCTCTCTGATTTTGGGGTGGACCTAGGGATTGTGTGTATTTTGTGTGATAATACTAGTGCTATTAACATTACTAAGAATCCTGTCATGCATTCTAGGACCAAGCACATTGAAATAAGGCATCACTTCATTCGAGATCAATATCAACAGGGCAAGATTAAGTTGGAATATGTTAATACAACTGAACAGTTGGCTGACATTTTCAACAAGGCCTTGCCTAAGGACAGTTTCTTCTTTATAAGAATGAAACTGGGCATCATTGATCCCAATGAAATCTGATCCTTATACCCAATTCGACTGCACAATCGAGTGTCCTGTGGCCAAATTGGCATTAATTCACTCAATAGTCGATTTGTGAAATCGACTGATTGATGAAAATTGCCTCATTTTGTCAATATGGAAATTCGATATTCGATTGCAACATCGAATGGATGGGTCTCAGTTTATTTTGTTTATGTCTGTTTTATTTTATGTTTGCTTCAATCGAATGGGCATTCGATTGCTAGTTTCTCATAAGCCTGTCTGTTGAAGTTTTCATCACGTCAATCGGATGGAAAATCGAGTGTTCATGTATCCGGAACCAGTTTTTCTGAATTTTTTGTTTCGATATTCGATTGGGTAATCGAGTGATGCACTGGAATTTGGTTAAAACTCGATTGGACACGCGACTGTTTGGAATAAGTGAACCACAAGTCAGAGGACATTTGGAAATCAAAACCCGAGCATCGATTGGGTAATCGATTGACAGGTATCCGTTTAGAAAATTATAGCCGTTGGATGAGTGTAACAGTCATATTTTTAACCCAGAAATGCAGACAGCCGATTGGGCAATCGAATTTCAACAGTACTATATAAATCTGGACTTCACTACTCGATTTCTCAATCCAATACTGCATTCTGCTATCATCTTCTTCATCAAACTGCAATATGTTCTTCATCCAATCAACCTCAAATTCACATTACTCAATGGCTAGAGTTAAACGAACTGGTAGGAAACCAATTGTTACCTCTGCTGGCCCTTCTTCCAGAACTGTTCAACCATCCAGCTCATCTTCTTTTTCTTCTACCTCTAGTGGAAGAACTCCCTCACCATCACCTCCTCCACCTCCTTCACCTCCAGCAAAAAGGGTTTCAATCCCTACTCATAAGGTACAGGCGAAGGACAAGGGCAAAGGTATTGCCACTACTCCTGAAGTAAGCAAAAAGAGGAAAGTTCCTCCGTCTGAAAAACTGCTGGGAGACGCAATGAAAGAGCTAATGAAGAAGAAGAAGCCTTCATCTCCACCTAAAAAGGCTAAGCCTTCACAAGAGAAGGCTACTGAAGGCAAGACTGTCCCAGATTCATTTGCCAAAAGAAAAATCCAAGATGCTAGAACTCTGGATTTTCCTTATTTTGATCAAAATGGTTTTTCCTTTCAAAACCATTTAAGGTTCAATGGTTTGGAAAACCTCCTTACCTGTTCTTTGGATGTCTATCCAAAACTTGTAAGAGCCTTCTATTCCACTTTCATCCTCACCAAGACTGGTTTCGCTGCTGAAGTGAAAGGCAAAAGAATGGCAATGACCTTTGAAGATTTTTCAAAGTTAACTGGTTTTCCGTTTTGTGGATATACTATTGATGGACGAGCACAGGACGCTCCTGAAGATGAAGGTTGGGAAAACTCCATCAACAAACATGCTGCCTTACAAGAGTTGATGATGGAAGGATTTGTTGAAAAAGGAACCATTCAAGCTGGTCAAATGAAGGTTGAGCACAGGCTGCTCATGTACGTGCTAACACGAATGTTAGTACCTAGAGCCGGAAATCATGCAGTTGTACAGCGGCTAGACGTTGTCTTGCTATAGGGACTGTACAAGGAACTGAAAATGAGTTGGGCATGGATTGTGCTGCTGAACATGCATGAATCAGCACAAGGGAAACACATCCTGCCCTACCCCCAATTGGTTATGAGGATTCTGAGGCATTTCAAGGTGTCTCTAGCCAATGAAGAATCACTCACAACCACTCATACATTTGGTGAATGTTATTGTCAACCAAATGCAGATAAGAAGGATCAACAATGTTTGGACAAGGACTCCAACAACTGCTGATCATGCACAACCAAGTGCTGATCAAGCCCTATCAAGTGCCCGAGCACCTACATCAGCTGAAGGATCTTCTGAGATCATGGCAAAGCTGATGGAGATTTTGAAACATCATATTGAACACAGTGAGAGGGTGGAAGCTTCTCTTCTAAAGCTTCAAACAGCCTTGGAATCAGTTCAGAAGGATGTTTCAGACATCCAGGAGCACTTGGGTCTCAAGATGTCTTTCGAAGACATTGCAGAGATTGGGAGGCAATCAAGTGCTGAACCAAACCAGAACATTGAAATTGTTTCTGATTCTCATGGGGAGAAGACACCTGCTGAGGGTAATACAGCGGTCTCTCCTCCTCTTGCTGGTGATAATGAGGATCAAGCCTAAGTTTTTAGTGGTCTAGGTTTATTTTGATGATGTTTGATTGTTCTCATGTCTAGGCTTGCTTGTTCTTACATGTGTTGCCCATTAATTTCCTCTTGTATTTTTTTGTCGTATGTCTTTTTGTATTAATGACAAAAAGGGGGAGATTATTTTGATTAATATGAGATTATAATATCTGAGATTATGTTGTATTTGATTCTCTGTGCTGTTTTGTATCTGATGATGTATATATGCTGGATTAATGCTGGATTAACATTCTGATGTAATACTGATGGTATAACTCTGATAATCTGATATTGATTTTGTGCAAAATGCTGATATTGTACTGTTGCATTGTTGCTGATATTACATTACACATGTCCTGATTAATGCATATTCATGGTCTGATACATACTAAGCTCTGGTGCTTTATTTTCATCTGAATCTAATACATGTTACTCAAATTTGTTTCACTCCCTGGTCATGCACTAAATTGTTTGCATCATGCATTCCAAAACACAGGGGGAGATTTTTTTTTAATCTCAATATTAATTGTATGTTTGTCATTAAATCAAAAAGGGGGAGATTGTAAGCAATAAGCTTCCCTGATCTAGTTTTTGATTTATGTACCAAACATACATGTGCACATTAAATAGTTGCTTGATCTAATGTTTTGAATCAAGAAACATTTCAGGCATACATGAAGACACTACAACACTTGGAACAATAGTTTGCAACTCAAGGAATCAACCATAGTTGGAGGATGCACTTGAGTAGATGCAGTTTGTGTATAGTTGTATTAGGTGTCTAGGTATCAAGTTATGTAAACAATCACTAGAGTCTCACACAAGACATGCCAATGAGTTTTTGTCATTCATTCATGTGTTATGAAACTTAAAACTGTAAACACTCGATAGAACAATAGATTGAATGGGTTATCAATCGAATGGCACATAAACTGTCTTAAACAACTGAGGTCTGTAACAAGATAAGTCGATTGTCCAGTCGATTGCACAATAGACTGACAACTCGATTGATGCTCAAATTCAAGTTACAGAGAGCACTCAGTCTGTGCCCACTCGATTGACCACTCGATTGTTCACTCGATTGGCAACTTGATTGTCTGCAGTATCAGAGTCATTTTGACCACGATACTCGATTGATCAATCGATTGATGCAATATTTCATATCACAGTGAGCACCCAGTTTTGAACAACTCAATTGCTCACTCGATTGAAAGGAAATTATGGCATCAGGTCTGAATCATCTGGTCACGACAATCGATTGACCAATCGATTGATGCAACATTTCATATCACAGTGAGCACCCAGTTTTGGCCAACTCGATTGCTCACTCGATTGAAAGGTTTTCATAGCATCAGGTCTGATTCAGTAACTTGATCAATCGATTGACCAATCAAGTGAAGCCTATATAATTCAAGATTCTAGAAACACAGAATATACGACACTCGATGCAGCAATCGATTGTATCCTTACAAATTCGATTGGGCAATCGATTGTCCTGGTGGTTGCCTTGAATATATATATGGTGCCTCAAATATTTTTCAGAATAACCAAAGAACTACTAATAACAACCAAAAACGAAAAAGAACTCTTGCATAAAAACTTTTCACAATTTCAGAACCTCTTGCTCTCAATCTTGCATATCTCTGAAAACATTTTGAAAGAAAAGTTTTTCTAACACACAAAAATATTCATTGGCATATCAAATCTTTTGTGTGGTGCTAGAGTGATTGAACACATTTCTTGATACTATTCTTCTTTGTTCGAGACAAAGACAATTCTCTGTAATTGAAGCTGTAACAAATCCAGTTTAGAAACTGGTGGCTATCCTTGTTGGTGTGGGATCATCAAGAGGAAGTCTACTTTGATCTTGTGTGAGTTTGGGGATAAACTACAAGGATCAAAGGGGTGACAAGATAGAAGTGAAGGGAGTTAGATTGATAGGTCGTGTAGAAGACTGGAAAATCTGTAAAAGTACTCGAATTCATTCTATAGTGAAAAAGGCTGGAATCATGATTATGATTACAGGACTGGATGTAGGCCGTTGGATCAACGGCTGAACCAGGATAAATCTTGGTGCAATCTTTCCTATCCCTTCTCTTTAATTTTCAGCATTGTTTACTTGCTTGTTTTGCATGCTCCTTGAATAAATCTTGTATGTGATTTTAAGTTTTCGCTGTGTGTGTAAATTGTATGATTGGTGCATAATTGAATTGGGAATTATGTCTAACTAGTTGGAGTTGATCTTAATTCTCTTGTTATTAATCAAAAAGAAATCATAGTTTTCCAACATGTTCTAGACCAATGTTATTTTTAAACTCATTTTACAAAATCGATTTGCCTAACCGATTTAGTAATCAATGGTTTAGCTCTGGGACATTCACACTCAATTGGGTCAATCGATGTAGACAAACAAACAATAAAGAAGTGATTCGTTTAATCGATTTTCCAAATCGATTCGTCTGCAAGGCATGCTACTGAATTGCGCATTTTAATTTCACTAAGTGTACCAATCGATTTGCCTAATAGACATAAGCAATCAGGCCAATCCTGGTGATTTAACCAATCGATCTGCCTAATCTATTTGTGGCAAACTAGCTCTCTGACTTGCACATTTTATTTTCTAATAAATGTACCAATCGATTGGCCTGATCGATTGATGGCCTGTTTGATTTTTCATAGAATGTGCAAATCGATTTTGCCCATCGATTGATTAATCTCAGACTGGATAAAAACATTCAACCCTATAACAGAATCGATTTTACTAATCGATTTGCTCATGAATCTGCAAGCTTTTGTTGATTTCTTGAGTTCCAAGCAATTGTCCCAAGTTTGTAGGATTGAATGGATGTTCCTGAAATTTTCCCAATTCACACTGTTAGATTTATTTAAAATTGTATGTTTGTCAATAACTTCAAAAACAAGCGAACATATGTCTAATAATTATCCATATGTCTAACAATCTCCCACTTTTTGATTTAAGTGACAAACATGCAATTTTTAACTTGAGAAACATTTCAAAGGAATATAATGAAGTAAAAACAGTTTTACAAAGCTCCCCCTAAATATGTGTATCATACTTTACAAGAGGGTTAGTGACAATATGCGTATCCGGGCAAATTTGTAAAAACAGTAGAGCAAATTTGTAAAAACAATAGGGCATCATATAAGATAAACACTTTTAGTACAAGTCAAGTAAAGTCAAGTTATAAAATTCAGTTATAAAATTTCCCTCCCCCTTTGTTAGTTAAGACAAAAAGAGAGGAGGCAAAAGAATCAAATGTTTGCTCCCCCTGAGTTGGTAGCAAACCTGAAAAAAAAACTGAATGCTGCTAAACAATGAACTGATTAGTAACAAAAGCAGGAAATTCAGTATGATTATAAACTTCAAAACTTGTATCAGTGCAATAGGCAGAAACTGATTATGGCATGCACTAGACAGATGCAAAATGAAATGCAGCAGCCGTTAACACAATTAATGAACTTCAAAGAAAATATTATATTCATTTAACAACGGAAATTACAGCCAATAGAAACAATTTACACAGAAAAGCAAAAACAGAAAAAATCAAACAACTAAGAGAAACTACAATCCTAAGCATCTATGGTTGGCTGATCCTCATTATTAGCAGGGGATGAGGCTAAGACCGGTCTATTACCCTTAGCAGGTGTCTCCTCATCATGAGTCACAACAACCTCTACATGAGTAGGAGTCGGTTCTTCAGCTGCTTGTCTTCCGATTTCAACAACATCGCTATAGGACAACTTAATGCCCAGATGTTCCTGAATAGCTGCTACATCATGTGCAATCTGAATCTGGTCGGCTTGAATCTTGGCATTGTGAGCCATTTGAGCTGCCATCAACTCCAGCAGCTTGGAGACTACCTCGGACCCTGCTGAAACTGACTCAGCAGCTGGTGGTTCAGCACCTTGCTGGGTTGGTCCAGCACCTTGCTGGGTTGGTTTAGCATTGGCTTGAGGTCGTCCCCAAACGCCATTGACCTTGCGCAGCAGCATTTGGTTCACGATGGATTCAACAAATGTCGGAATGGTCTTGGACAATTCTTCACCCTTCACAGCCACGTTGAAGTGAGTGAGAATTTTTGTAATTAGCTGTGGATACGAAAGCACCAGCTTGCCTTGTGCTGCTTCCTGCATGTGACGAAGCACGATCCATGCCCAGCTCATCCTGAGCTCCTTGCATAGACCCCACAGTAATACAATATCCAGCCGTTGGACAACTGCATGATTCCCAGAACGCGGAACAAGCATTCTGGTGAGTGCGTACATCAGCATCCTGTGCTGAACCTTCATCTAGCCGATTGGGAGTGAAATTGATTCCTCAAATCCTTCGACTATCAGGTCGTGTACAACTGTTTATCTCTTCAGAGACTCTTCCCATCCGTCATCTGCAGCGTCTGCCTCGGTGTTGTCGTCTACTGAGTTGCCATGATAGGGAAGTCCCGATAAGCTCGAGAACTCCTCAAATGTCATGGAGATCTTCTTGGCTTTCACCGTTGCTTTGAATCCAGTATCCGTCATCTTGAATGTAGCATAGAATGCTCGAATCAAGTTAGGATAAGTGTCAAGCACGCAGGATGAAAAGTCTTCCAAGCCATGGAATCTGAGATGGTTTTGAAACGAAAAACCATCACTATCAAAATAGTTGAAATCCAATACACGAGCTTCGTGTAGTTTCCTTTTGATGAAAGTTGGAGGAAGCTTGAATTCCTCAGCTGGTTTATTTTGCTGCGTGGGAGTTTTTTGTTGAGGAGTAGATTTCTTTTGAGGGGTTGTTTTCTTTTGTGGAGTTGAAGAAGTACTCTTTTTCTTCTTCTTCTTCTTTGATACGTGCTTCATTGCATCCGCCATCAACTTATCAGTTGGAATGTCTTTCCTTTACTTTGTCTTTCCTTGATCGACTGCAATACTTTTTCCTTTGTCTTGTTCAATAATCTTATGTGTAGGAATAGGTACTCTTTTAGAAAGAGTAGGAGGAGGAGATGGGGTTGTTGAAGAGGATGAGGTAGAAGGAGTAGATGGAGAGGTTCTCTTCACTCTAGCCATATTGGATTGAATATAGAAGAAATCTGAAGTTGTATGAGTGAGATTAGAGTTAGAATGAATCAAAACAGATGGAAAATATGAGTTTTGCAGAGGTTTGGATGAATGAGTAATGAGAAATCGATGTTGGGGTTCGTTTGCAACTGTTCTTTTTATACTGTTGGTCACGCGCATCGATTGGTCCAATCGATTTAGTTACCGTTGCTGGGGAAGATCAATGAACGGGTGTGTAACGGCTAGTAAAAAAATTTGTAATGGTAATAATGTCAATCGATTTCCCAAATCGATATCCATAGTTACTTCATCGATTTCCCAGATCGATTTCGTATCAGTTTAGAAACTTCAAATAACAGACTAGTCAGGATTTCGTCTCAGCATCGATGTGCCACATCGATTCTTTAAGTGAAATACTCAATACAGTTCAGCTAATCGATTACCCAAATCGAATTCGAGTTTGCTCAGAGACCTTTCAATATCAGTTCAGAGGTTAACTCGTCACAGTATCGATTACTACAATCGATCTTTTAAATGAAAATTGCAAATCAATTGGGACAATCGATTTCCCGAATTGATTTCGATCTTGATCAGAAACCTTTCATATCAGTCCAGAACCAAAGTTGTATCAGCATCGATTTTCCAAATCGATTCTTTTAAATGAAGATTTCAAACAAGTTTAAGACAATCGATTTTCCAAATCGAATTCGAGACATAGTCAGGAGGAATTCTTCAATTTTGAGGTCTGGGTCTAAACTAATCGATTTTCCATATCGATTCTTTAACCATTAAAACAGTAGGTCAGTCGAATTCCATAATCGATTGAACTGGAAAAGTAAGAACATCTGAAGCTTCCTGGAAATGTCACATCGATTGTCCAAAGTGATTTCGTGTGAAAAAGTTGAGAAAATAGACATATTATGGGTCAAGTCGACTAGGCAATCGATTTTATAAAGACACTTTCCTATGTATCCACAGGATAGTCGATTTTCCCAATCGATTAGACACATAACTCAGATCTGACTAGGATCTAATATGCCCAATTTCATCCTTATGTACTGGAAGATATCCTTTGGCAGAGCTTTAGTGAAGATGTCTACTAACTGCTCAGTTGTGTTGAAGTACTCTAACTTGATGATCCCACACTGAAACTGATCTCGGATGAAATGATGTCGAATTTCGATATGTTTGGTCCGAGAATGCATAACTGGGTTCTTAGTGATACTGATCGCACTTGTGTTGTCGCACAAGATGGGAACGGTTCCTAAGTTCACACCAAAATCTAACAAATGCTGTTTCATCCACATGATCTGGGCACAGCAACTTCCAGCTGCAATGTACTCAGCTTCAGCTGTTGACAAGGCAATACTGGTTTGTTTCTTGCCGAACCAGGATACAAGTGAATTACCTAGCAAATGACAAGTACCTGAGGTACTTTTCCTATCCAGTTTGCATCCAGCAAAATTTGAATCTGAATAACCAACCAAAGAACAAGTTGATACCTTAGGATACCACAATCCAAGGCTCCTAGTCCCAACCAAATATCTGAAAATCCTCTTGACTACACTACGGTGAGACTCTTTAGGATTGGATTGATATCTCGCACACATGCAAACGCTGAACATAATGTCAGGCCTGCTTGTTGTGAGATAGAGCAATGATCCTATCATGCCTCTATACCTAGTAACATCCACTGGTTTTCCTAATTCATCTCTATCTAGAATATTTCCTTTGCTCATTGGAGTATCTATGGACTTGAGATTATTAAAACCAAACTTCTTTAACAAATCAGTGCAATATTTTGTTTGGCTAATAAAGATACCTTGCTTAGATTGGTTAATTTGAAATCCCAAAAAGTATGATAGTTCACCCATCATAGACATTTCAAACTGACCTTTCATTAAATTTTCAAAATTTTTGCACAATTTGTCATTTGTTGATCCAAATATTATGTAATCCACATAAATTTGGACCAGCAATATATCTTTTCCATTAGTTTGTATGAAGAGAGTTTTATCCACATTTCCTCTCAAAAAGTTTTGCTGAATGAGGAAATTGCTTAACTTTTCATACCAAGCTCTTGGAGCTTGTTTCAAACCATAAAGGGCATTAGTTAGCTTAAACACATAGTTAGGAAATTATGGATTCGCAAATCCAGGTGTTTGGCTAACATACACCTCTTCATGGATGTCACCATTTAAAAAAGCACTTTTAACATCCATTTGGAATAACCTAAAGTCCATGATTCTAGCATAAGCAAGGAGTATCCTGATAGCCTCTAACCTTGTAACAGGGGCGTAGGTTTCGTCGAAGTTTATACCCTCCTCTTGGTTGTAACCCTTGGCCACTAACCTAGCTTTGTTTCTAGTTATGACACCATTCTCATCTAGCTTGTTCCTAAACACCCACCTAGTTCCTATGATGTGCTGGTTTTCTGGTTTAGGTACTAGCTCCCACACTTTGTTCCTCTCAAATTGGTTCAACTCCTCTTGCATAACAAGTATCCACTCACTATCTTGCAGGGCTTCCTTAATGTTTTTTGGCTCAATTTGAGATACAAAGGCTGTAAGGTTACAAAAGTGACTAAGGTTCCTTCTAGTTGCCACTCCTTTTGAGATATCACCAATGTTATCTATGGGATGGTTTCTATTGAAATTCCACTCCTTAGGTAACTCATCTAATCTAATAGGCTCAACACAGTCACTGTTTGCTGGAGGTATAGGTCCCTTAGGGTCTAAAGGTTCAGATTCTCTAACTTCATCCAAAGAAGCATCAACAATAGAAGGATTTTTGTTCAAGTTTTCTTTAAAAAGTTCATCAAATTTCATATGAATTGATTCTTCTATTGTCTATGTTCTCTTGTTATAGATTCTATAGGCTTTGCTAGTTTGGGAATAACCTAGAAAGATACCCTCATCTGCCTTGGGATCAAACTTGCCTAGGTGTTCTTTACCATTATTCAAAACAAAACACTTGCAACCAAACACTCTAAAGTAGGAAATATTAGGCTTTCTACCCTTGAACAACTCATAAGGAGTTTTCTTAAGTATAGGCCTAATCAAAACCCTGTTGACAACATGTGTGGCAGTGTTAATCGCATCAGCCCAGAAATACTTAGGAGTATTTGAATCTTTCAGCATGGTCCTAGCCAACTCTTCTAAAGACCTATTCTTCCTTTCCACTACAGCATTTTGTTGTGAGTTCTAGGGGCTGAATACACGTGATGAATGCCATTCTCTTCACAGTAAGTATCAAAAGAATCATTTTGGAATTCACCTCCATGATCACTTTTGATAGACATAATTTTCTGAATTGTTTCATTTTTAACTAAGTTAGCAAACTTTTGGAAAACAGAAAATGTGTCACTTTTATGAGTCAGAAAATAAGTCCAAGTGAATCTAGAATAATCATCGATTAACACGAATCCATACAGGTTACCTCCAAAACTTCTCACTGGGGATGGTCCAAACAAATCCATGTGGATAAGTTGTAAAACCCTATAGGTTTTGACCATATCTATTGGGGGAAAAGTAGACTTTACAAGCTTACTTTTCTCACAAGAATCACACAGCCTATTCTTAGAAAACTTTCTATTGGGAAGACCTATGACTAACTGCTTGCTAACAAGTCTATTCAAATGATCAATGTGAACGTGTGCAATGCGTTTATGCCATAACCATGTTTCATCAGCATTTGATAATAAGCAACAGAGTGGTGAAAAGCTTACTTGAAAACCATTGTCACACAGCTGACTTATACTAAGAAGGTTATGTTTCAGCCGTTCTACATATAAGACATTTTTAATTATTGCAGTTGATTCGCTGCCAATGATACCTTCACCGCATATCTTGCCTTTGTTATTATCGCCGTACTTTACAAATCCACCTTCTTTTAGATTCAGGGACATAAACATTGACTTGTCCCCTGTCATATGCTTTGAGCATCCACTATCAAGATACCATTGGTGTTTAGTGGATCTCAAGCATACCTGTAAAAAGATTAGAAATTCAATTTAGGTCCCCAATTTAAATTGGGTCCTAGGGGGTTAGTCTCAACATCTTTTGTCTTGATTTTCCAAATCTGTTTGCATCCTCTATTTGCTAGTCTTTTTAATTTGCAATTGTAAACAAAATGACCTTTTCTACAACAAAAATGACAAGTAACATTAGATGATACATACTGTTTTGGTTTGACAAAGACATTATGCAAGTGGCTAGGTTTCACAAAATTCTGGTTATGCTTAACATTACCATATCCTATGCCATATTTATTCTTTTTAGCATGCGTTGTCTATTTAAAACCAAGTCCAGATTTAATGTTGACATTTCTCTAGATGCCAAGAATATCATTCAGTTTATCCTTGCTACTAGAGAGTTTCAATAAATCATATTTCAATAATGCAACAGAATTTTCAAGCTCAATGCATTTGGCAGATTTATCATGTGAGTCCTTTTTCAATTGTTCACATATGTCCTCAATCTTCCTATAATCAGTTTTCATTTGATTATGCAACATGCATTGTTGTTCAAGCATTTTCTTAGTACTAACTAATTGCTTAACAGATTTAACATATTCATCATGTAGTTCATTAAATGCATCTTGCAGTTCATCAAAAGAAGGATAATATTGAGAGCTTACCTCACTTTCTGATTCAGAATCCGTATTAGCCATGAAGCACAGATTTGCTTCTTCAGTTTTTGAAGATGTGGAGGATTCTTCATTGTCATTCCATGCAATGTATGCTATTCTGTTTTTCTGAGCTGGTTCCTTGCCTTTGGTCTTAGAATTTCTGTTTTTGTTCTGCAGCTTGTAACAAATAGCCTTGATATGACCAGTTTTTCCACACTCATAGCATGTGATTGTATTAGTGTCATTGTTCTTTGAGCTGGATTGTTTTCTGAATTTGTTGTCTCTCTTTTTCAGAAATTTCTTAAACTTCTTGACAAGTAATCCATGTTCAGGTTCCTCATCATCTTCGCTGCTTGAATCATCTGAACTGCTCTCATGTTCAGATTTAGACTTCTGTGTTTGGGCTTTCAACGACAATCCTTTTCGCTTTCTATCACCTTATTCAGCTTCATTGAGTCTATGTAGTTCCATTTCATGCTCGCTCAGTTTCCCAAACAATGTAGCTATTGTCATGCTTCCTAGATCTTTCGATTCTGCAATGGCAGTGATTTTTGGTTGCCATTCCCTAGTCAAACACCTCATTACCTTGCTGATTTGCTGATCATTATCAATCTCCTTGCCTAAGGCATTTAGGTTGTTGACTATGTGTGTAAACCAAGTCTGCATGTCATTCACTGATTCTTCATTCTTCATGCTAAACAATTCGTATTCATGCATGAGGGTATTTATCCGAGCTCTCTTTACATCTGTGGTTCCTTCATGCATCTGCTGAAGTGTGTCCCACATCTGTTTTGTTGATTTGCAGTTTGAGACTCTGTAGAATTCATCATGACTCAAGGCTACAGTGATAATGTTTTTGGCTTTGGCGCTGTACCCAACTTTCTTTTTGTCATCTTCAGTCCAGTCACTCTTAGGCTTCAAGATTGCTGATTCACCTGTACCTGCTATGGTTGGCACAAACGGTCCATTTTCTAATGCATCTAGAATGTCAATACCACTAGCTTCAAGAAAAATTAGCATGCGTTGTTTCCAATACATGAATCCAGCTCCGTTAAAAGCCGGAGACCTAGCTAATGATGCACCTTCTCCTAAGAAATAAAAAGTCATGATCCTTTTTGAGAAAAACAACACTTTTTTTTTTTTTAAAAAAAAAGGCAGGCTATTGATGCCAATTGATGGTGTATATGACCTCTGATTTGCGGAAGACTTATGCAGAATGATGTCTAATCTAATATGAATGTACAGCGGATCAATAAATTCAATTTTATTTCACACCAAATTGAATACGATCCTTAGTTAACAATTCTAATGAATGTCAAACTATATGGATCATGGTAGATATGGAGAAATGCATTAGACAAGAATGATTATTATTATGGATGTTGATTTACATGCAATTATTATTAAGACAATTAATCAATATCCGAAACGAAATAATTGCCGGAATGTAAAAAAGATAAGGGAAAAGAAAAGGTGTACGCAGGATTTTATACTGGTTCAGCCGTCACATGACGACCTACATCTAGTCCCAAGATCCAACAAGATCTTAGCCTATCCAATAGAACTTCTTAAAATCAGTTTACAGATTTTTACAGTGTGCCTCGCACCAATCCTAAACTATTCTCCCTGTTCTATGTTTTCCCTTCCCTGAATTCCCAAGTTTAAGTCCCATAAACTTGACCAAGAATTCAGTCAAGCGTTTTCTTGTAGACATCCCTCAACCTCGAAGAACACCACCAGTAAAAACTGGATTTTCTCACAGTAATTTGATTACAAAATGGTGTTTCCTCCCCCTGAGTTGGTAGCAAACCTGAAAAAAAAAACTGAATGATGCTAAACAATGAACTGATTAGTAACAAGAGCAGGAAATTCAGTATGATTATAAACTTGAAAACTTGTATCAGTGCAATAGGCAGAAACTGATTATGGCATGCACTAGACATATGCAAAATGAAATGCAGCAGCAGTTACCACAATTAATGAACTTCAAAGAAAATATTATATTCATTCAACAACGGAAATTACAGCCAATAGAAACAATTTACACAGAAAAGCAAACACAGAAAAAATCAAACAACTAAGAGAAACTACAATCCTAAGCATCTATGGTTGGCTAATCCTCATTATTAGCAGGGGATGATGCTGAGACCGCTGTATTACCCTTAGTAGGTGTCTCCTCATCATGAGTCACAACAACCTCTACATGAGTAGGAGTCGGTTCTTCAGCTGCTTGTCTTCCGATTTCAGCAACATCGCTGAAGGACAACTTAATGCCCAGATGTTCCTGAATAGCTGCTATATCCTGTGCAATCTGAATCTGGTCGGCTTGAATCTTCTGGATTGCAGTATCCATCCTTTCATTCAATGCCTCCATCTTGGCATTGTGAGCCATTTGAGCTGCCATGAACTCCAGCAGCTTGGAGAGTACCTCGGACCCTGCTGAAATAGACTCAGTAGCTGGTGGTTCAGCACCTTGCAGGGTTGGTTCAGCATTGGCTTGAGGTCGTCCCCAAACACCATTGACCTTGCGCGGCTGCATTTGGTTCACGATGGATTCAACAAATGTCAAAATGGTCTTGGACAATTCTTCACCCTTCACATCCACCTTGAAGTGAGTGAGAATTTTTGTAATTAGCTGTGGATACAAAAGCACCAGCTTGCCTTGTGCTACTTCCTGCATGTGACGAAGCACGATCCATGCCCAGCTCATCTTGAGCTCCTTGCATAGACCCCACAGTAATACAATGTCCAGCCGATGGACAACTGCATGATTCCCAGAACGCGGAACAAGGATTCTGGTGAGTGCGTACATCAGCATCTTGTGCTGAAACTTCATTTGGCCGATTGGGAGTGAAACTGATTCCACAAATCCTTCGACCATCAGGTCCTGTACAGCTGTTTGTCTCTTCAGAGACTCTTCCTATCCGTCATCTGCAACGTCTGCCACGGTGCTGCCGTCTATTGAGTTGCCATGATAGGGAAGTCCTGATAAGCTCGAGAACTCCTCAAAAGTCATGGAGATCTTCTTTCCTTTCACCGTTGCTTTGAATCCAGTATCTTTTATTTTGAATGTAGCATAGAATGCTCGAATCAAGTTTGGATAAGTGTCAAGCGCGCAGGATGAGAAGTCTTCCAAGCCATGGAATCTG
Source organism: Cicer bijugum (assembly GCA_037974875.1). NCBI lineage: Eukaryota > Viridiplantae > Streptophyta > Magnoliopsida > Fabales > Fabaceae > Cicer > Cicer bijugum. The sequence goes on along the minus strand of JBBPBT010001348.1, from coordinate 62,048 downwards.
AGATGGTTTTGAAACGAAAAACCATCACTATCAAAATAGTTGAAATCCAATACATGAGCTTCGTGTATTTTCCTTTTGATGAAAGCTGAAGGAAGCTTGAATTCCTCAGCTGGTTTATTTTGCTGCGTGGGAGTTTTTTGTTGAGGGATAAGTGTACGCTGATTTTTATACTGGTTCAGCCATCTCGTGACGACCCAAATCCAGTCCTAAGATCCAACTACATCATAGCCTTTCCTATAAAACCTCTTAGAATCATTTTACATATTTTACACAGCGCCTCGCACCAATCTTAAACTATTCTACCTGTTCTATCTTTCCCTCCCTGAATTCCCGAGTTTAAATCCCATAAACTCTACCATGAATCCAGTCAAGCGTCTTCTAGTTGACAGCCCTCAACCCCAAAGAACACCACCAGTAACTACTGGATTTTCTCAAAGTAATTTGGTTACAGAAAATGATTTACAGAAATTGAAACAGATCAATTATAAAAAGTTCTTGATCTTCATTCTTCTCAATGCATTCTTTCTCAATTCAGTCTTTTCAATCCTCATTGATCACAAATGTTGATTGTTCATCACTGAAAAAGATGTTCAAAGTAATATCAGTTGAGAAAGAGTTAGTGGTATATGATTATTAAGATCTGTTATGAAAATTCTGAAAGTTCCAAAAGTTATGTATATTATGAGAAGAAGAGAATGAAAGAAGTTTATATAGTTTCAGGAAAAACAACGTATGAATCGATTTGGCAAATCAATTCATCAAAGTTATAAAGCACACTAATCGATGTAACCAATCGATTTCGCGAATCTTGTTTTTCTTGAATCTTGAAACTGCTTACACTAATCGATTTAACGATTCGATTATTTTAACTGAGTTCTTTAGACTTGGATGAATGTTCTTAATTGAATCGATGTTCATAATCGACTTGGCGTGTTTTGTTCCAACAACGAGATCAAAACAATCGATGTACTTGATCGATTCAACCAATTCAGTCATCTCTGTTTCTAAAACTTTTTGCACCAATCGCTTTAGTCAATCACTTACACTGGTTCCAGGGACACTGTGATTTTCAACAATCGACTTGCCTAACCGATTGAAAAATTAAGTCTGAAGCTTATTTCAGCAGTTTGCTCGTTCAATCTTTTTATCACGTCGATTGATGCCAAACTTAATTCAACTGAAATAAAATAGTTGATTGTGCTAATCGACTGTGTATGTTCCAGACCAATGTTATTTTTAAACTCATTTAACAAAATCGATTTGCCTAACCGATTTAGTAATCATTGGTTTAGCTCTGGGACATTCACACTCGATTGGGTCAATCGATGTAGACAAACAAACAATAAAGAAGTGATTGGTTTAATCGATTTTCCAAATCGATTCGTCTGCAAGGCATGCTACTGACTTGCGCATTTTAATTTCAGTAAGTGGACCAATCGATTTGTCTAATCGATATAAGCAATCAGGTCAGTCCTGGTGATTTAACCAATCGATCTGCCTAATCGATTTGTGGCAAACTGGCTCTCTGACTTGCACATTTTATTTACTAATAAATGTACCAATCGATTGGCCTGATCGATTGATGGCCTGTTTGATTTTTCACACAATGTGCAAGTCGATTTTGCCCATCGATTGATTAATCTCAGACTGGATAAAAACCTTCAACTCTGTAACAGAATCGATTTTACAAATCGATTTGCTTATGAATCAGCAAGCATTTGTTGATTTCTTGAGTTCCAAGCAATTGTCTCAAGTTTGTAGGATTGAATGGATGTTCCTGAAATTTTCTCAATTAACACTGTTAGATTTATTAAAAAGTGTATGTTTGTCAATAACTTCAAAAACGAGCGAACATATGTCTAATAATTATCCATATGTCTAACAATCTCCCACTTTTTGATTTAAGTGACAAACATGCAATTTTTAACTTGAGAAACATTTCTGAGGAATATAATGAATTAAAAACAGTTTTACAAAGCTCCCCCTAAATATGTGTATCATACTTTACAAGAGGGTTAGTGACAATATGCGTATCCGAGCAAATTTGTAAAAATAGTAGAGCAAATTTGTAAAAAAAATAGAGCATCATATAAGATAAACACTTTTAGTACAAGTCAAGTAAAGTGAAGTTGTAAATTTTAGTTATAAAATTTCTCTCCCCCTTTGTTAGTTAAGTCAAAAAGAGAGGAGGCAAAAGAATCAGAAGTTTGCTCCCCCTGAGTTGGTAGCAAACTTGAAAAAAAATACTGAATGCTTCTAAACAATGAACTGATTAGTAACAAGAGCAGGAAATTCAGCATGATTATAAACTTGAAAACTTGTATCAGTGCAATAGGCAGAAACTGATTATGGCATGCACTAGACATATACAAAATGAAATGCAGTAGTAGTTAACACAATTAATGAACTTCAAAGAAAATATTATATTCATTCAACAACGGAAATTACAGCCAATAGAAACAATTTACTCAGAAAAGCAAAAACAGAAAAAATCAAACAACTATGAGAAACTACAATCCTAAGCATCTATGGTTGGCTGATCCTCATTATTAGCAGGGGATGAGGCTGAGACCGCTGTATTACCCTCAGCAGGTGTCTCCTCATCATGAGTCACAGCAACCTCTACATGAGTAGGAGTCGGTTCATCAGCTGCTTGTCTTCCGATTTCAGCAACATCGCTGAAGGACAACTTAATGCCTAAATGTTCCTGAATAGCTGCTACATCCTGTGCAATCTGAATCTGGTCTGCTTGAATCTTCTGAATTGCAGCATCCATCCTTTAATTCAATGCCTCCATCTTGGCATTGTGAGCCATTTGAGCTGCCATGAGCTCCAGCAGCTTGAAGAGTACCTCTGACCCTCCTGAAACTAACTCAACAGCTGGTGGTTCAGCACCTTGCAGGGTTGGTTCAGCATTGGCTTGAGGTCGTCCCCAAACACCATTGACCTTGCGCAGCTGCATTTGGTTCACAATGGATTCAACAAATGTCAGAATGGTCTTGGACAATTCTTCACCCTTCACAGCCACCTTGAAGTGAGTGAGAATTTTTGTAATTAGTTGTGGATACGGAAGCACCAACTTGCCTTGTGTTGCTTCCTGCATGTGACGAAGCACGATCCATGCCCAGCTCATCTTGAGCTCCTTGCATAGACCCCACAGTAATACAATGTCCAGCCGTTGGACAACTGCATGATTCCCATAACGCGGATCAAGCATTCTGGTGAGTGCGTACATCAGCATCTTGTGCTGAACCTTCATCTGGCCGATTGGGAGTGAAACTGATTCCACAAATCCTTCTACCATCAGGTCCTTTACAACTGTTTGTCTCTTCATAGACTCTTCCCATCCGTCATCTGCAGCGTCTGCCTCGGTGCTGCCGTCTACTGAGTTGCCATGATAGGGAAGTCCCGATAAGCTCGAGAACTCCTCAAAAGTCATGGAGAACTCCCCAATGACACAAATGAACTTATTGGACACACAAGATTGGTAAAAAACCCTAATAGGACAAGAATAAGCCTAGGGAGGACCAAATTGACCTAAATGATCATCCTATGACACAAATGAACTTATTGGAAGCACAAGATTGGATAAAAACCCTAATTGGACAAGAATTAGCCTAGGGAGGAACAAAATGACCTAAATGTTCTTCCAATGACACAAACACACCTATTGGATGCACAAGATTTCTTTAAAACCCTAATTGGACAAGAATAAACCTAGGGAGGACGAAAATGACATAAATGAACATCCAATGACACAAATGAACTTATTGGATGCACAAGATTGGTTAAAAACCCTAATTGGACAAGAATAGTGCTAGGGAGGACGAAAAAGAACTAAATGTTCAACAAATGACACAAACACACCAATAGGATGCACAAGATTGGTTAAAAACCCTAATTGTAAAAGAATAAGCCTTGGAAGGATGAAAATGACGTAATTGTTCATCCAGTGAGACAAACACACCTATTGGATTCACAAGATTGTTTAAAAACCCTAATTGGACAAGAATAAGCCTAGGGAGGACAAAAATGACCTAATAGTTCATCCAATGACACAAATGAACATGTTGGACGAACAAGATTTTTAAAAACCCTAATTGGACAAGAATAAGCCTATGGAAGACGAAAATGACCTAAATGTACATCTAATGATACAAATGAACTTATTGGAGGCACAAGATTGGTTAAAAACCCTAATAGGACAAGAATAAACCTAGGGAGGACCAAAGTGACCTAAATGATCAACCTATGACACAAATGAACTTATTGGATGCACAAGATTGGATAAAACCCTAATTGGAGAAGAATAAGCCTAGGGAGGAACAAAGTGACCTAAATGTTCATCCAATGACACAAACACACCTATTGGATGCACAAGATTGCTTAAAAACCTTATTTGGACAAGAATAAACCTAGGGAGGACCAAAATGACCTAAATGTACATCCAATGGCACAAATGAACTTATTGGATGCCCAAGATTGGTTAAAAACCCTAATTGTACAAGAATAAGACTAGGGAGGACGAAAAAGACCTAAATGTTCAACAAATGACACAAACACACCTATTGGATGCTCAAGATTGGTTCAAAACCCTAATTGGACAAGAATAAGCCTAGGGAGGACGAAAAAAACCTAATAGTTCTTCCAATGACACAAATGAACTTATTGGATGCACAAGATTAGTTAAAAACCCTAATTGGACAAGAATAAGCCTAGGGAGGAAGAAAATGACCTAAATGTACATCCAATGACACAAATGAACTTATTGGACGCACAAGATTGGTTAAAAATCCTAATAGGACAAGCATAAGCCTTTGGAGGACAAAAGTGACCTAAATGATCATCCGATGACAAAAATGAACTTATTGGATGCAGAAGATTGGTTAAAAACCCTAATTTGACAAGAATAAGCCTAGGGAGGAACAAAATGACATAAATGTTCAACAAATGACACAAACACACCAATTGGATGCACAAGATTGCTTAAAAACCCTAATTGGTCAAGAATAAACCTAGGGTGGACGAAAATGACCTAAATGTACATGCAACGACACAAGTGAACTTATTGGATGCACAAGATTGGTTAAAAACCCTAATTAGACAAGAATAAGCCTAAGCAAGACCAAAATGACCTAAATGTTCATCCAACCACACACACACACCTGTTGGATGCACAAGATTGGTTAAAAACCCAAATTGGACAAGAATAAGCCTAAGGAGGACGAAAATGACCTAATTGTTCATCCGATGACACAAATAAACTTATTGGACGTACAAGATTGGGTAAAAACCCTAATTAGACAAGAATAAGACTACGGAGGACGAAAATGACCTAATTGTACATGCAATGACACAAATGAACTTATTGGATGCACAAGATTGGTTAAAAACCCAAATTGGACAGGAATAAGACTAGGAAGGACGAAAAAGACTTAAATGTTCATCCAATGACACAAAGACACCTATTTAATGCAAAAGAATGCTTAAAACCCCTAATTGGACAAGAATAAACCTAGGGAGGACGAAATTGACCTAAATGTACATCCAATGACACAAATGAACTTATTGGATGCACATGATTGATTAAAAACCCTAATTGGACTGGAATAAGACAAGAGAGGAAGAAAAAGACCTTAATGTTCATCAAATGACACAAAGACACCTATTGGATGCACAAGATTGGTTAAAAACCCTAATTGGACAAGAATAAACCTAGGGAGGACGAAAATGACCTAAATGTTCATCCAATGACACAAACACACCTGTTGGATGCACAAGATTGGTTAAAAACCCTAATTGGACAAGAATAAGCCTAGGGAGGACGAGAATGACCTAACAGTTCATCCAAGGACACAAATGAACTTGTTGGACGAACAAGATTGGTTAAAAACACTAATTGGACAAGAATAAGCCTTGGGAGGACGAAAATGACCTAAATGTACATCCAATGACAGAAATGAACTTATTGGAAGCATAAGATTGGTTAAAAACCCTAATATGACAAGAATAAGCCTAGGGAGGAACAAAATGACCTAAATGTTCATCCAATGACACAAACACACCTACTGGATGCAGAAGATTGCTTTAAAACCCTAATTGGACAAGAATAAACCTAAGGAGGACGAAAATGACATAAATGAACATCCAATGACACAAATGAACTTATTGCATGCACAAGATTGCTTAAAAACCCTAATTGGACAAGAATAATGCTAGGGAGGACGAAAAAGTACTAAATGTTCAACAAATGACCCAAACACACCAATAGGACGAACACAATTTTTAAAAACCCTAATTGAACAAGAATAAGCCTAGGGGAAGACGAAAATGACCTAAATGTACATCCAATGATACAAATGAACTTATTGGAGGCACAAGATTGGTTAAAAACCCTAATAGGATAAGAATAAGCCTAGAGAGGGCCAAATAGACCTAAATGATCAACCTATGACACAAATGAACTTATTGGATGCACAAATTTGGATAAAACCCTAATTGGAGAAGAATAAGCCTAGGGAGGAACAAAGTGACCTAAATGTTCATGCTATGACACAAACACACCTATGGGATGCACAAGATTGCTAAAAAAACCTATTTGGACAAGAATAAACCTAGGGAGGACGAAAATGACCTAAATGTACATCCAATGACACAAATGAACTTATTGGATGCCCAAGATTGGTTAAAAACCCTAATTGGACAAGAATAAGACTAGGGAGGACGAAAAAGACCTAAATGTTCAACAAATGACACAAACACACCTATTGGATGCACAAGATTAATTAAAAACCATAATGTGACAAGAATAAGCCTAGGGAGGACGAAAATGACGTAAATGTTCGTCCCATGACACAAACACACCTATTGGATGCACAAGATTGGTTAAAAACCCTAATTGGACAACAATAAGCCTAGGGAGGACGAAAATAACCTAATAGTTCTTCCAATGACACAAATGAACTTATTGGATGCACAAGATTGGTTAAAAACGCTAATTCGACAAGAATAAGCCTAGGGAGGACGAAAATGACCTGAATGTACATCCAATGACACAAATGAACTTATTGGACGCACAAGATTGGTTAAAAACCCTAATAGGACAAGCATAAACCTTTCGAGGACAAAAATGACCTAAATGATCATCCAATGACAAAAATGAACTTATTGGATGCACAAGATTGGTTAAAAACCCTAATTTGACAAGAATAAGCCTAGGGAGGAACAAAATGACATAAATGTTCATCAAATGACACAAACACACCTATTGGATGCACAAGATTGTTTAAAAACCCTAATTGGTCAAGAATAAACCTAGGGTGGACGAAAATGACCTAAATGTACATGCAACGACACAAGTGAACTTATTGGATGCACAATATTGGTTAAAAACCCTAATTGGACAAGAATAAGCCTAACGAAGACCAAAATGACCTAAATGTTCATCCAACGACACACACACACACCTGTTGGATGCACAAGATTGGTTGAAAACCCTAATTGGACAAGAATAAGCCTAGGGACGACGAAAATGATCTAATTGTTCATCGAATGACACAAATGAACTTATTGGATGCACAAGATTGGTTAAAAACCCAAAATGGACAAGAATAAGCCTAAGGAGGACGAAAATGACCTAATTGTTCATCCGATGACACAAATAAACTTATTGGACGTACAAGATTGGGTAAAAACCCTAATTAGACAAGAATAAGACTACGGAGGACGAAACTGACCTAATTGTACATCCAATGACACAAATGAACTTATTGGATGCACAAGATTGGTTAAAAACCCAAATTGGACAAGAATAAGACTAGGAAGGACGAAAAAGACTTAAATGTTCTTCCAATGACACAAAGACACCTATTTAATGCATAAGAATGCTTAAAACCCCTAATTAGACAAGAATAAACCTAGGGATGACGAAATTGACCTAAATGTACATCCAATGACACAAATGAACTTGTTGGATGCACGTGATTGATTAAAAACCCTAATTGGACTGGAATAAGACTAGAGAGGAAGAAAAAGACCTTAATGTTCATCAAATGACACAAAGACACCTATTGGATGCACAAGATTGGTTAAAAACCCTAATTGGACAAGAATAAACCTAGGGAGGACGAAAATGACCTAAATGTTCATCCAATGACACAAACACACCTGTTGGATGCAGAAGACTGGTTAAAAACCCTAATTGGACAAGAATAAGCCTAGGGAGGATGAAAATGACCTAACAGTTCATCCAAGGACACAAATGAACTTGTTGGACGAACAAGATTGGTTAAAAACACTAATTGGACAAGAATAAGCCTAGGGAGGACGAAAATAACCTAAATGTACATCCAATGACAGAAATGAACTTATTGGACACACAAGATTGGTTAAAAACCCTAATATGACAAGAATAAGCCTAGGGAGGACCAAATTGACCTAAACGATCATCCTATGACACAAATGAACTTATTGGAAGCACAAGATTGGATAAAAACCCTAATTGGACAAGAATAAGCCTAGGGAGGAACAAAATGACCTAAATGTTCATCCAATGACACAAACACACCTATTGGATGCACAAGATTGCTTTAAAACCCTAATTGGACAAGAATAAACCTAAGGAGGACGAAAATGACATAAATGAACATCCAATGACACAAATGAACTTATTGGATGCACAAGATTGGTGAAAAACCCTAATTGGACAAGAATAATGCTAGGGAGGACGAAAAAGTACTAAATGTTCAACAAATGACACAAACACACCAATAGGATGTACAAGATTGGTTAAAAACCCTAATTGTACAAGAATAAGCCTTGGGAAGATGAAAATGACGTAATTGTTCATCCAATGAGACAAACACACCTATTGGATTCACAAGATTGGTTAGAAACCCTAATTGGACAAGAATAAGCCTAGGGAGGATTAAAATGACCTAATAGTTCATCCAATGACACAAATGAACATGTTGGACGAACAAGATTTTTAAAAACCCTAATTGGACAAGAATAAGCCTAGGTGAAGACGAAAATGACCTAAATGTACATCCAATGATACAAATGAACTTATTGGAGGCACAAGATTGGTTAAAAACCCTAATAGGACAAGAATAAGCCTAAAGAGGACCAAATAGACCTAAAATGATCAACCTATGCACAAGATTAATTAAAAACCATAATGTGACAAGAATAAACCTAGGGAGGACGAAAATGACGTAAATGTTCGTCCCATGACACAAACACACCTATTGGATGCACAAGATTGGTTAAAAACCCTAATTGGACAACAATAAGCCTAGGGAGGACGAAAATAACCTAATAGTTCTTCCAATGACACAAATGAACTTATTGGATGCACAAGATTGGTTAAAAACGCTAATTCGACAAGAATAAGCCTAGGGAGACGAAAATGACCTAAATGTACATCCAATGACACAAATGAACTTATTGGACGCACAAGATTGGTTAAAAACCCTAATAGGACAAGCATAAGCCTTTCGAGGACAAAAATGACCTAAACGATCATCCAATGACAAAAATGAACTTATTGGATGCACAAGATTGGTTAAAAACCCTAATTGGACAAGAATAAGCCTAGGGAGGAACAAAATGACATAAATGTTCATCAAATGACACAAAACACACCTATTGGATGCACATGATTGCTTAAAAACCCTAATTGGACAAGAATAAACCTAGGGTGGACGAAAATGACCTAAATGTAATTGCAACGACACAAGTGAACTTATTGGATGCACAAGATTGGTTAAAAACCCTAATTGGACAAGAATAAGCCTAAGGAGGACGAAAATGACCTAAATGTTCATCCAATGACACAAACACACCTGTTGGATGCACAAGATTGATTCAAAACCCTAATTGGACAAGAATACGCCTAGGGACGACAAAAATGACCTAATTGTTCATCCAATGACACAAATGAACTTATTGGATGCACAAGATTGGTTAAAAACCCAAATTGGACAAGAATAAGCCTAAGGAAGACGAAAATGACCTAATTGTTCATCCGATGACACAAATAAACTTATTGGACGTTCAAGATTGGGTAAAAACCCTAATTGGACAAGAATAAGACTACGGAGGACGAAAATGACCTAGCTGTACATCCAATGACACAAATGAACTTATTGGATGCACAAGATTGGTTAAAAACCCAAATTGGACAAGAATAAGACTAGGAAGGACGAAAAAGTCTTAAATGTTCATCCAATGACACAAAGACACCTATTTAATGCATAAGAATGCTTAAAACCCCTAATTGGACAAGAATAAACCTAAGGAGGAGGAAAATGACCTAAATGTACCTCCAATGACACAAATGAAGTTATTGGATGCACAAGATTGATTAAAAACCCTAATTGGACTAGAATAAGTCAAGAGAGGAAGAAAAAGACCTTCATGTTCCTCAAATGACACAAACACACCTATTGGATGCACAAGATTGGTTAAAAACCCTAATTGGACAAGAATAAGCCTAGGGAGGACGAAAATGACCTAAATGATCATCCAATGACACAAACACACTTGTTGGATGCACAAGATTGGTTAAAACCCTAATTGGACAAGAATAAGCGTAGGGAGGACCAAAATGACCTAAATGATCATCCAATGACACAAATGAACTTATTGGATGCACAAGATTTGTTAAAAACCCTAATTGGACAAGAATAAGACTAGGGAGGACGAAAAAGACCTAAATGTTCAACAAATGACACAAACACACCTATTGGATGCACAAGATTAATTAAAAACCATAATGTGACAAGAATAAGACTAGGGAGGACGAAAATGACGTAAATGTTCGTCCCATGACAAAACACACCTATTGGATGCACAAGATTGGTTAAAAACCCTAATTGGACAATAATAAGCCTAGGGAGGACGAAAATAACCTAATAGTTCTTCCAATGACACAAATGAACTTATTGGATGCACAAGATTGGTTAAAAACGCTAATTCGACAAGAATAAGCCTAGGGAGGACGAAAATGACCTAAATGTACATCCAATGACACAAATGAACTTATTGGACGCACAAGTTTGGTTAAAAACCCTAATAGGACAAGCATAAGCCTTTCGAGGACAAAAATGACCTAAATGATCATCCAATGACAAAAATGAACTTATTGGATGCCCAAGATTGGTTAAAAACCCTTATTGGACAAGAATAAGCCTAGGGAGGAACAAAATGACATAAATGTTCTTCAAATGACACAAAACACACCTATTGGATGCACAAGATTGCTTAAAAACCCTAATTGGACATGAATAAACCAAGGGTGGACGAAAATGACCTAAATGAACATACAACGACACAAGTGAACTTATTGGATGCACAAGATTGGTTAAAAACCCTAATTGGGCAAGAATAAGCCTAAGGAGGACGAAAATGACCTAAATGTTCATCCAATGACACAAACACACCTGTTGGATGCACAAGATTGGTTCAAAACCCTAATTGGACAAGAATAAGCCTAGGGACGACGAAAATGACCTAATTGTTTATCCAATGACACAAATGAACTTATTGGATGCACAAGATTGGTTAAAAACTCAAATTGGACAAGAAAAAGCCTAAGGAGGATGAAAATGACCTAATTGTTCATCCGATGACACAAATAAACTTATTGGACGTACAAGATTGGGTAAAAACCCTAATTGGACAAGAATAAGACTACGGAGGACGAAAATGACCTAACTATACATCCAATGACACAAATGAACTTATTGGATGGACAAGAATAAGACTAGGAAGGACGAAAAAGACTTAAATGTTCATCCAATGACACAAATGAACTTACCGGACGCACAAGATTGATTAAAAACCCTAATTGGACTACAATAAGACTAGACAGGAAGAAAAAGACTTTAATGTTCATCAAATGACACAAACACACCTATTGGATGCACAAGATTGGTTCAAAACCCTTTTTGGACAAGAATAAGCCTAGGGAGGACGAAAACGACCTAAATGTTCATCCAATGACACAAACACACCTGTTGGATGCACAAGATTGGTTTAAAAACCCTAATTGGACAAGAATAAGCCTAGGGAGGACGAAAATGACCTAACAGTTCATCCAAGGACACAAATGACCTTGTTGGACGAACAAGATTGGTTAAAATCCATAATTGGACAAGAATAAGCCTAGGGAGGACGAAAATGACCTAAATGTACATCCAATGACACAAATGAACTTATTGGACGCACAAGATTGGTTAAAAACCCCAATAGGACAAGAATATGCTTAGGGAGGACCAAATTGACCTAAATGATCATCCTATGACACAAATGAACTTATTGGAAGCACAAGATTGGATAAAAACCCTAATTGGACAAGAATAAGCCTAGGAAGGAACAAAATGACCTAAATGTTCATCCAATGACACAAACACACCTATTGGACGCACAAGATTGCTTAAAAACCCTAATTGGACAAGAATAAACCTAGGGAGGACGAAAATGACCTTAATGAACATCCAATGACACAAATGAACTTATTGGATGCACAAGATTGGTTAAAAACCCTAATTGGAGAAGAATAAGACTAGGGAGGACGAAAAAGAACTAAATGTTCATCAAATGACACAAACACACCTATTGGATGCACAAGATTAATTAAAAACCATAATTGGACAAGAATAAGCCTACGGAGTACGAAAATGACGTAAATGTTCGTCCCATGACACAAACACACCTATTGGATGCACAAGATTGGTTAAAAACACTAATTGGACAAGAATAAGCCAAGGGAGGACGAAAATAACCTAATAGTTCTTCCAATGACACAAATGAACTTATTGGATGCAAAAGATTGGTTAAAAACCCTAACTGGACAAGAATAAGCCTAGGGAGGACGAAAATGACCTAAACGTACATCCAATGACACAAATGAACTTATTGGACGCACAAGATTGGTTAAAAATCCTAATAGGACAAGCATAAGCCTTTCGAGGACAAAAATGACCTAAATGATCATCCAATGACAAAAATGAACTTATTGGATGCACAAGATTGGTTAAAAACCATAATTGGACAAGAATAAGCCTAAGGAGGAAAAAAATGACATAAATGTTCATCAAATGACACAAAAGACACCTATTGGATGCACAAGATTGCTTAAAAACCCTAATTGGACAAGAATGAACCTAGGGTGGACGAAAATGACCTAAATGTAATTGCAACGACACAAGTGAACTTATTGGATGCACAAGATTGGTTAAAAACCCTAATTGGACAAGAATAAGCCTAAGGAGGACGAAAATGACCTAAATGTACATCCAATGACACAAACACACCTGTTGGATGCACAAGATTGATTCAAAATCCTAATTGGACAAGAATAAGCCTAGGGATGACGAAAATGACCTAATAGTTCATCCAATGACACAAATGAACTTATTGGATGCACAAGATTGGTTAAATACCCAAATTGGACAAGAATAAGCCTAAGGAGGACGAAAGTGACCTAATTGTTCATCCGATGACACAAATAAACTTATTGGACGTTCAAGATTGGGTAAAAACCCTAATTAGACAAAAATAAGACTACGGAGGACGAAAATGACCTAATTGTACATCCAATGACACAAATGAACTTATTGGATGCACAAGATTGGTTAAAAACCCAAATTGGACAAGAATAAGACTAGGAAGGACGAAAAAGACTGAAATGTTCATCCAATGACACAAAGACACCTATTTAATGCATAAGAATGCTTAAAACCCCTAATTGGACAAGAATAAATCATGGGAGGACGAAAATGACCTAAATGTACATCCAATGACACAAATGAACTTATTGGATGCACAAGATTGATTAAAAACCCTAATTTGACAAGAATAAGACTAGAGAGGAAGAAAGAGACGTTAATGTTCATCAAATGACACAAACACACCTATTGGATGCACAAGATTGGTTAAAAACCCTAATTGGACAAGAATAAGACTAGGGAGGACGAAAATGACCAAAATGTTCATCCAATGACACAAACACACCTGTTGGATGCACAAGATTGGTTAAAAACCCTAATTGGACAAGAATAAGCCTAAGAAGGACGAAAATGACCTAATTGTTCATCCGATGACACAAATAAACTTATTGGACGTTCAAGATTGGGTAAAAACCCTAATTGGACAAGAATAAGACTACGGAGGACGAAAATGACCTAACTGTGCATCCAATGACACAAATGAACTTATTGGACTCACAAGATTGGTTAAAAACCCTAATTGGACAAGAATAAGCATAGGGAGGAACAAAATGACCTAAATGTTCATCCAATGACACAAACACACCTATTGGATGCACAAGATTGATTTAAAACCCTAATTGGACAAGAATAAACCCAGGGAGGACGAAAATGACCTAAATGAACATCCAATGACACAAATGAACTTATTGGATGCACAAGATTGGTTTAAAACCCTAATTGGACAAGAATAAGACTAGTGAGGACGAAAAAGAACTAAATGTTCAACAAATGACACAAACACACCTATTGGATGCACAAGATTAATTAAAAACCATAATTGGACAAGAATATGCCTAGGGAGGACGAAAATGACGTAAATGTTCGTCCCATGACACAAACACACCTATTGGATGCACAAGATTTGTTAAAAACCCTAATTGGACAAGAATAAGCCTAGGGAGGACGAAAATGACCTAAACGTACATCCAATGACACAAATGAACTTATTGGACGCACAAGATTGGTTAAAAACCCTAATAGGGCAAGCATAAGCCTTTGGAGGACAAAAATGACCTAAATGATCATCCAATGACAAAAATGAACTTATTGGTTGCACAAGATTGGTTAAAAACCCTAATAGGACAAGCATAAGCCTTTGGAGGACAAAAATGACCTAAATGATCATCCAATGACAAAAATGAACTTATTGGTTGCACAAGATTGGTTAAAAACCCTAATTGGACAAGAATAAACCTAGGGAGGAAGAAAATGACATAAATGTTCATCAAATGACACAAAACACACCTATTGGATGCACAAGATTGCTTAAAAACCCTAATTGGACAAAAATAAACCTAGGGAGGACGAAAATGTCCTAAACGTACATCCAATGACACAAATGAACTTATTGGATGCACAAGATTGCTTAAAAACCCTAATTGGACAAGAATAAGCCTAGGGAGGACGAAAATGACCTAAACGTACATCCAATGACACAAATGAACTTATTGGACGCACCAGATTGGTTAAAAGCCCTAATTGGACAAGAATAAGCATAAGGAGGACGAAAATGAACTAAATGTTCATCCAATGACACAAACACACCTGTTGGATGCACAAGATTGGTTCAAAACCCTAATTGGACAAGAATAAGCTTATGGAGGACGAAAATGACCTAACAGTTCATCCAAGGACACAAATGAACTTATTGGATAGACAAGATTGGTTAAAAACTCAAATTGGACAAGAATAAGACTAGGAAGGACGAAAAAGACTTAAATGTTCATCCAATGACACAAAGACACCTATTTAATGCATAAGAATGCTTAAAACTCCTAATTGGACAAGAATAAACCTAGGGAGGACGAAAATGACCTAAATGTACATCCAATGACACAAATGAACTTATTGGATGCACAAGATTGATTTAACACCCTAATTGGTCTAGAATAAGACAAGAGAGGAAAAATGAGACGTTAATGTTCATCAAATGACACAAACACACCTATTGGATGCACAAGACTGGTTAAAAACCCTAATTGGACAAAAATAAGCCTAGGGAGGACGAAAATGACCCGAATGTTCATCCAATGACACAAACACACCTGTTGGATGCACAAGATTGGTTAAAAACCCTAATTGGACAAGAATAAGCCTAGGGAGGACAAAAATGACCTAACAGTTCATCCAAGGACAGAAATGAACATGTTGGACGAACAAGATTGGTTAAAAACCCTAATTGGACAAGAATAAGCCTAGGGAGGACGAAAATGACCTAAATGTACATCCAAGGACACAAATGAACTTATTGGACGCACAAGAGTGGTTAAAAACCCTAATAGGACTAGAATAAGCCTAGGGAGGACCAAATTGACCTAAATGATCATCCTATGACACAAATGAACTTATTGGAAGCACAAGATTCGATAAAAACCCTAATTGGACAAGAATAAGCCTAGGGAGGAACAAAATGACATAAATGTTCATCAAATGACACAAAACACACCTATTGGATGCACAAGATTGCTTAAAAACACTAATTGGACAAGAATAAACATAGGGTGGACGAAAATGACCTAAATATACATGCAACGACACAAGTGAAATTATTGGATGCACAAGATTGGTTAAAAACCCTAATTGGGCAAGAATAAGCTTATGGAGGACGAAAATGACGTAACTGTTCGTCCCATGACAAAACACACCTATTGGATGCACAAGATTGGTTAAAAACCCTAATTGGACAATAATAACCTAATAGTTCTTCCAATGACACAAATGAACTTATTGGATGCACAAGATTGGTTAAAAACGCTAATTCGACAATAATAAGCCTAGGGAGGACGAAAATGACCTAAATGTACATCCAATGACACAAATAAACTTATTGGACGCACAAGTTTGGTTAAAAACCCTAATAGGACAAGCATAAACCTTTCAAAGACAAAAATGACCTAAATGATCATCCAATGACAAAAATGAACTTATTGGATGCACAAGATTGGTTAAAAACCCTAATTGGACAAGAATAAGCCTAGGGAGGAACAAAATGACATAAATGTTCTTCAAATGACACAAAACACACCTATTGGATGCACAAGATTGCTTAAAAACCCAAATTGGACAAGAATAAACCAAGGGTGGACGAAAATGACCTAAATGAACATACAACGACACAAGTGAACTTATTGGATGCACAACATTGGTTAAAAACCCTAATTGGGCAAGAATAAGCCTAAGGAGGACGAAAATGACCTAAATGTTCATCCAATGACACAAACACACCTGTTGGATGCACAAGATTGGTTCAAAACCCTAATTGGACAAGAATAAGCCTATGGAGGACGAAAATGACCTAACAGTTCATCCAAGGACACAAATGAACTTATTGGATAGACAAGATTGGTTAAAAACTCAAATTGGACAAGAATAAGACTAGGAAGGACGAAAAAGACTTAAATGTTCATCCAATGACACAAAGACACCTATTTAATGCATAAGAATGCTTAAAACTCCTAATTGGACAAGAATAAACCTAGGGAGGACGAAAATGACCTAAATGTACATCCAATGACACAAATGAACTTATTGGATGCACAAGATTGATTTAAAACCCTAATTGGTTTAGAATAAGACAAGAGAGGAAGAATGAGACGTTAATGTTCATCAAATGACACAAACACACCTATTGGGTGCACAAGATTGTTTAAAAACCCTAATTGGACAAGAATAAGCCTAGGGAGGACGAAAATGACCCGAATGTTCATCCAATGACACAAACACACCTGTTGGATGCACAAGATTGGTTAAAAACCCTAATTGGACAAGAATAAGCCTAGGGAGGACAAAAATGACCTAACAGTTCATCCAAGGACAGAAATGAACATGTTGGACGAACAAGATTGGTTAAAAACCCTAATTGGACAAGAATAAGCCTAGGGAGGACGAAAATGACCTAAATGTACATCCAAGGACACAAATGAACTTATTGGACGCACAAGAGTGGTTAAAAACCCTAATAGGACTAGAATAAGCCTAGGGAGGACCAAATTGACCTAAATGATCATCCTATGACACAAATGAACTTATTGGAAGCACAAGATTCGATAAAAACCCTAATTGGACAAGAATAAGCCTAGGGAGGAACAAAATGACATAAATGTTCATCAAATGACACAAAACACACCTATTGGATGCACAAGATTGCTTAAAAACACTAATTGGACAAGAATAAACATAGGGTGGACGAAAATGACCTAAATATACATGCAACGACACAAGTGAAATTATTGGATGCACAAGATTGGTTAAAAACCCTAATTGGGCAAGAATAAGCTTATGGAGGACGAAAATGACGTAACTGTTCGTCCCATGACAAAACACACCTATTGGATGCACAAGATTGGTTAAAAACCCTAATTGGACAATAATAAGCCTAGGGAGGACGAAAATAACCTAATAGTTCTTCCAATGACACAAATGAACTTATTGGATGCACAAGATTGGTTAAAAACGCTAATTCGACAATAATAAGCCTAGGGAGGACGAAAATGACCTAAATGTACATCCAATGACACAAATAAACTTATTGGACGCACAAGTTTGGTTAAAAACCCTAATAGGACAAGCATAAACCTTTCAAAGACAAAAATGACCTAAATGATCATCCAATGACAAAAATGAACTTATTGGATGCACAAGATTGGTTAAAAACCCTAATTGGACAAGAATAAGCCTAGGGAGGAACAAAATGACATAAATGTTCTTCAAATGACACAAAACACACCTATTGGATGCACAAGATTGCTTAAAAACCCAAATTGGACAAGAATAAACCAAGGGTGGACGAAAATGACCTAAATGAACATACAACGACACAAGTGAACTTATTGGATGCACAACATTGGTTAAAAACCCTAATTGGGCAAGAATAAGCCTAAGGAGGACGAAAATGACCTAAATGTTCATCCAATGACACAAACACACCTGTTGGATGCACAAGATTGGTTCAAAACCCTAATTGGACAAGAATAAGCCTATGGAGGACGAAAATGACCTAACAGTTCATCCAAGGACACAAATGAACTTATTGGATAGACAAGATTGGTTAAAAACTCAAATTGGACAAGAATAAGACTAGGAAGGACGAAAAAGACTTAAATGTTCATCCAATGACACAAAGACACCTATTTAATGCATAAGAATGCTTAAAACTCCTAATTGGACAAGAATAAACCTAGGGAGGACGAAAAAGACCTAAATGTACATCCAATGACACAAATGAACTTATTGGATGCACAAGATTGATTTAAAACCCTAATTGGTTTAGAATAAGACAAGAGAGGAAGAATGAGACGTTAATGTTCATCAAATGACACAAACACACCTATTGGGTGCACAAGATTGGTTAAAAACCCTAATTGGACAAGAATAAGCCTAAGAAGGACGAAAATGACCTAATTGTTCATCCGATGACACAAATAAACTTATTGGACGTTCAAGATTGGGTAAAAACCCTAATTGGACAAGAATAAGACTACGGAGGACGAAAATGACCTAACTGTGCATCCAATGACACAAATGAACTTATTGGACTCACAAGATTGGTTAAAAACCCTAATTGGACAAGAATAAGCATAGGGAGGAACAAAATGACCTAAATGTTCATCCAATGACACAAACACACCTATTGGATGCACAAGATTGATTTAAAACCCTAATTGGACAAGAATAAACCCAGGGAGGACGAAAATGACCTAAATGAACATCCAATGACACAAATGAACTTATTGGATGCACAAGATTGGTTTAAAACCCTAATTGGACAAGAATAAGACTAGGGAGGACGAAAAAGAACTAAATGTTCAACAAATGACACAAACACACCTATTGGATGCACAAGATTAATTAAAAACCATAATTGGACAAGAATATGCCTAGGGAGGACGAAAATGACGTAAATGTTCGTCCCATGACACAAACACACCTATTGGATGCACAAGATTTGTTAAAAACCCTAATTGGACAAGAATAAGCCTAGGGAGGACGAAAATGACCTAAACGTACATCCAATGACACAAATGAACTTATTGGACGCACAAGATTGGTTAAAAACCCTAATAGGGCAAGCATAAGCCTTTGGAGGACAAAAATGACCTAAATGATCATCCAATGACAAAAATGAACTTATTGGATGCACAAGATTGGTTAAAAACCATAATTGGACAAGAATAAGCCTAAGGAGGAACAAAATGACATAAATGTTCATCAAATGACACAAAAGACACCTATTGGATGCACAAGATTGCTTAAAAACCCTAATTGGACAAGAATGAACCTAGGGTGGACGAAAATGACCTAAATGTAATTGCAACGACACAAGTGAACTTATTGGATGCACAAGATTGGTTAAAAACCCTAATTGGACAAGAATAAGCCTAAGGAGGACGAAAATGACCTAAATGTACATCCAATGACACAAACACACCTGTTGGATGCACAAGATTGATTCAAAACCCTAATTGGACAAGAATAAGCCTAGGGACGACGAAAATGACCTAATTGTTCATCCAATGACACAAATGAACTTATTGGATGCACAAGATTGGTTAAATACCCAAATTGGACAAGAATAAGCCTAAGGAGGACGAAAATGACCTAATTGTTCCTCCGATGACACAAATAAACTTATTGGACGTTCAAGATTGGGTAAAAACCCTAATTGGACAAAAATAAGACTACGGAGGACGTAAATGACCTAACTGTACATCCTATGACACAAATGAACTTATTGGATGCACAAGATTGGTTAAAAACCCAAATTGGACAAGAATAAGACTAGGAAGGACGAAAAAGACTGAAATGTTCATCCAATGACACAAAGACACCTATTTAATGCATAAGAATGCTTAAAACCCCTAATTGGACAAGAATAAACCTAGGGAGGACGAAAATGACCTAAATGTACATCCAATGACACAAATGAACTTATTGGATGCACAAGATTGATTAAAAACCCTAATTGGACAAGAATAAGACTAGAGCGGAAGAAAGAGACGTTAATGTTCATCAAATGACACAAACACACCTATTGGATGCACAAGATTGGTTAAAAACCTTAATTGGACAAGAATAAGCCTAGGGAGGACGAAAATGACCAAAATGTTCATCCAATGACACAAACACACCTGTTGGATGCACAAGATTGGTTAAAAACCCTAATTGGACAAGAATAAGACTACGGAGGACGAAAATGACCTAACTGTGCATCCAATGACACAAATGAACTTATTGGACGCACAAGAGTGGTTAAAAACCCTAATTGGACAAGAATAAGCATATGGAGGAACAAAATGACCTAAATGTTCATCCAATGACACAAACACACCTATTGGATGCACAAGATTGATTTAAAACCCTAATTGGACAAGAATAAACCCAGGGAGGACGAAAATGACCTAAATGAACATCCAATGACACAAATGAACTTATTGGATGCACAAGATTAGTTTAAAACCCTAATTGGACAACAATAAGACTAGGGAGGACGAAAAAGAACTAAATGTTCAACAAATGACACAAACACACCTATTGGATGCACAAGATTAATTAAAAACCATAATTGGACAAGAATAAGCCTAGGGAGGACGAAAATGACGTAAATGTTCGTCCCATGACACAAACACACCTATTGGATGCACAAGATTTGTTAAAAACCCTAATTGGACAAGAATAAGCCTAGGGAGGACGAAAATAACCTAATAGTTCTTCCAATGACACAAATAACTTATTGGATGCACAAGATTGGTTAAAAATCTTAATTAACCAAGATTAAGCCTAGGGAAGACGAAAATGACCTAAATGTACATCCAATGACACAAATGAAATTATTGGACGCACAAGATTGGTTAAAAACCCTAATAGGACAAGCATAAGCCTTTGGAGGACAAAAATGACCTAAATGATCATCCAATGACAAAAATGAACTTATTGGTTGCACAAGATTGGTTAAAAACCCTAATTGGACAAGAATAAACCTAGGGAGGAAGAAAATGACATAAATGTTCATCAAATGACACAAAACACACCTATTGGATGCACAAGATTGCTTAAAAACCCTAATTGGACAAAAATAAACCTAGGGAGGACGAAAATGTCCTAAACGTACATCCAATGACACAAATGAACTTATTGGATGCACAAGATTGCTTAAAAACCCTAATTGGACAAGAATAAGCCTAGGGAGGACGAAAATGAC
>JBBPBT010001348.1:19152-33568 GCA_037974875.1 Cicer bijugum | reverse complement strand
GAAAATGACGTAAATGTTCGTCCCATGACACAAACACACCTATTGGATGCACAAGATTTGTTAAAAACCCTAATTGGACAAGAATAAGCCTAGGGAGGACGAAAATAACCTAATAGTTCTTCCAATGACACAAATGAACTTATTGGATGCACAAGATTGGATAAAAACCTTAATTAACCAAGATTAAGCCTAGGGAAGACGAAAATGACCTAAATGTATATCCAATGACACAAATAAAATTATTGGACGCACAAGATTGGTTAAAAACCCTAATAGGACAAGCATAAGCCTTTGGAGGACAAAAATGACCTAAATGATCATCCAATGACAAAAATGAACTTATTGGTTGCACAAGATTGGTTAAAAACCCTAACTGGACAAGAATAAGCCAAGGGAGGAAGAAAATGACATAAATGTTCATCAAATGACACAAAACACACCTATTGGATGCACAAGATTGCTTAAAAACCCTAATTGGACAAAAATAAACCAAGGGAGGACGAAAATGTCCTAAATGTACATGCAACGACGCAAGTGAACTTATTGGATGCCCCAGATTGGTTAAAAGACCTAATTGGACAAGAATAAGCATAAGGAGGACGAAAATGACCTAAATGTTCATCCAATGACACAAACACACCTGTTGGATGCACAAGATTGGTTCAAAACCCTAATTGGACAAGAATAAGCCTATGGAGGACGAAAATGACCTAAATGAACTTATTGGATAGACAAGATTGGTTAAAAACTCAAATTGGACAAGAATAAGACTAGGAAGGACGAAAAAGACTTAAATGTTCATCCAATGACACAAAGACACCTATTTAATGCATAAGAATGCTTAAAACTCCTAATTGGACAAGAATAAACCTAGGGAGGACGAAAATGACCTAAATGTACATCCAATGACACAAATGAACTTATTGGATGCACAAGATTGATTTAAAACCCTAATTGGTCTAGAATAAGACAAGAGAGGAAGAATGAGACGTTAATGTTCATCAAATGACACAAACACACCTATTGGGTGCACAAGATTGGTTAAAAACCCTAATTGGACAAGAATAAGGCTAGGGAGGACGAAAATGACCCGAATGTTCATCCAATGACACAAACACACCTGTTGGATGCACAAGATTGGTTAAAAACCCTAATTGGACAAGAATAAGCCTAGGGAGGACAAAAATGACCTAACAGTTCATCCAAGGACACAAATGAACTTGTTGGACGAACAAGATTGGTTAAAAACCCTAATTGGACAAGAATAAGCCTAGGGAGGACGAAAATGACCTAAATGTACATCCAAGGACACAAATGAACTTATTGGACGCACAAGATTGGTTAAAAACCCTAATAGGACAAGAATAAGCCTACGGAGGACCAAATTGACCTAAATGATCCTCCTATGACACAAATGAACTTATTGGAAGCACAAGATTCGATAAAAACCCTAATTGGACAAGAATAATCCTAGGGAGGAACAAAATGACATAAATGTTCATCAAATGACTCAAAACACACCTATTGGATGCACAAGATTGCTTAAAAACACTAATTGGACAAGAATAAACCTAGGGTGGACGAAAATGACCTAAATGTACATGCAACGACACAAGTGAACTTATTGGATGCACAAGATTGGTAAAAAACCCTAATTTGGCAAGAATAAGCTTGTGGAGGACGAAAATGACCTAAATGTTCATCCAATGACACAAACACACCTGTTGGATGCACAAGATTGGATCAAAACCCTAATTGGAGAAGAATAAGCCTAGGGACGACGAAAATGACCTAATTGTTCATCGAATGACACAAATGAACATATCGGATGCACAAGTTTGGTTAAAAACCCAAATTGGACAAGAATAAGCCTAAGGAGGACGAAAATGACCTAATTGTTCATCCGATGACACTAATAAACTTATTGGACGTACAAGATTGGGTAAAAACCCAAATTGGACAAGAATAAGACTACGGAGGACGAAAATGATCTAAGTGTACTTCCAATGACACAAATGAACTTATCGGATGCACAAGATTGGTTAAAACCCCAAATTGGACAAGAATAAGACTAGGAAGGACGAGAAAGACTTAAATGTTCATCCAATGACCCAAATGTACATCCAATGACACAAATGAACTTATTGGATGCACAAGATTGATTAAAAACCGTAATTGGACTAGAATAAGACAAGAGAGGAAGAATGAGACGTTAATGTTCATCAAATGACACAAACACACCTATTGGGTGCACAAGATTGGTTAAAAACCCTAATTGGACAAGAATAAGGCTAGGGAGGACGAAAATGACCCGAATGTTCATCCAATGACACAAACACACCTGTTGGATGCACAAGATTGGTTAAAAACCCTAATTGGACAAGAATAAGCCTAGGGAGGACAAAAATGACCTAACAGTTCATCCAAGGACACAAATGAACTTGTTGGACGAACAAGATTGGTTAAAAACCCTAATTGGACAAGAATAAGCCTAGGGAGGACGAAAATGACCTAAATGTACATCCAAGGACACAAATGAACTTATTGGACGCACAAGATTGGTTAAAAACCCTAATAGGACAAGAATAAGCCTACGGAGGACCAAATTGACCTAAATGATCCTCCTATGACACAAATGAACTTATTGGAAGCACAAGATTCGATAAAAACCCTAATTGGACAAGAATAAGCCTAGGGAGGAACAAAATGACATAAATGTTCATCAAATGACTCAAAACACACCTATTGGATGCACAAGATTGCTTAAAAACACTAATTGGACAAGAATAAACCTAGGGTGGACGAAAATGACCTAAATGTACATGCAACGACACAAGTGAACTTATTGGATGCACAAGATTGGTAAAAAACCCTAATTTGGCAAGAATAAGCTTGTGGAGGACGAAAATGACCTAAATGTTCATCCAATGACACAAACACACCTGTTGGATGCACAAGATTGGATCAAAACCCTAATTGGAGAAGAATAAGCCTAGGGACGACGAAAATGACCTAATTGTTCATCGAATGACACAAATGAACATATCGGATGCACAAGTTTGGTTAAAAACCCAAATTGGACAAGAATAAGCCTAAGGAGGACGAAAATGACCTAATTGTTCATCCGATGACACTAATAAACTTATTGGACGTACAAGATTGGGTAAAAACCCAAATTGGACAAGAATAAGACTACGGAGGACGAAAATGATCTAAGTGTACTTCCAATGACACAAATGAACTTATCGGATGCACAAGATTGGTTAAAACCCCAAATTGGACAAGAATAAGACTAGGAAGGACGAGAAAGACTTAAATGTTCATCCAATGACCCAAATGTACATCCAATGACACAAATGAACTTATTGGATGCACAAGATTGATTAAAAACCGTAATTGGACTAGAATAAGACAAGAGAGGAAGAATGAGACGTTAATGTTCATCAAATGACACAAACACACCTATTGGATGCACAAGATTGGTTAAAAACCCTAATTGGACAAGAATAAGCCTAGGGAGGACGAAAATGACCTGAATGTTCATCCAATGACACAAACACACCTGTTGGATGCACAAGAATGGTTAAAAACCCTAATTGGACAAGAATAAGCCTATGGAGGACGAAAATGACCTAACAGTTCATCCAAGCACACAAATGAACTTGTTGGACGAACAAGATTGGTTAAAAACCCTAATTGGACAAGAATAAGCCTAGGGAGGACGAAAATGACCTAAATGTATATCCAATGACACAAATGAACTTATTGGACGCACAAGATTGGTTAAAAACCGTAATAGGACAAGAATAAGCCTATGGAGGACCAAATTGACCTAAATGATCATCCTATGACACACATGAACTTATCGGAAGCACAAGATTGGATAAAAACCCTAATTGGACAAGAATAAGCCTAGGGAGGAACAAAATGACATAAATGTTCATCAAATGACACAAAACACACCTATTGGATGCACAAGATTGCTTAAAAACCCTAATTGGACAAGAATAAACCTAGGGTGGACGAAAATGACCTAAATGTACATGCAACGACACAAGTGAACTTATTGGATGCACAAGATTGGTTAAAAACCATAATTGGGCAAGAATAAGCTTAAGGAGGACGAAAATGACCTAAATGTTCATCCAATGACACAAACACACCTGTTGGATGCACAAGATTGGATCAAAACCCTAATTGGAGAAGAATAAGCCTAGGGACGACGAAAATGACCTAATTGTTCATCCGATGACACTAATAAACTTATTGGACGTTCAAGATTGGGTAAAAACCCAAATTGGACAAGAATAAGACTACGGAGGACGAAAATGATCTAACTGTACATCCAATGACACAAATGAACTTATTGGATGCACAAGATTGGTTAAAAACCCAAATTGGACAAGAATAAGCCTAAGGAGGACGAAAATGACCTAATTGTTCATCCGATGACACTAATAAACTTATTGGACGTACAAGATTGGGTAAAAACCCAAATTGGACAAGAATAATACTACGGAGGACGAAAATGATCTAACTGTACATCCAATGACACAAA
Organism: Cicer bijugum; assembly: GCA_037974875.1. NCBI lineage: Eukaryota > Viridiplantae > Streptophyta > Magnoliopsida > Fabales > Fabaceae > Cicer > Cicer bijugum. Next base: position 29,010 of record JBBPBT010001348.1, on the reverse strand, counting down.
TGAACTTATTGGATGCACAAGATTGGTTAAAAACCCAAATTGGACAAGAATAAGACTAGGAAGGACGAAAAAGACCTAAATGTACATCCAATGACACAAATGAACTTATTGGATGCACAAGATTGATTAAAAACCCTAATTTGACTAGATTAAGACTAGAAAGGAAGAAAGAGACGTTAATGTTCATCAAATGACACAAACACACCAATTGGATGCACAAGATGGGTTAAAAACCGTAATTGGACAAGAATAAGCCTAGGGAGGACGAAAATAATCTAAATGTTCATCCAACGACACAAACACACCTGTTGGATGCACAAGATTGGTTAAAAACCCTAATCGGACAAGAATAAGCCTAGGGAGGACGAAAATGACCTAACAGTTCATCCAAGGACACAAATGAACTTGTGGGACGAACAAGATTGGTTAAAAACCCTAATTGGACAAGAATAAGCCTAGGGAGGACAAAAACGACCTAAATGTACATCCAATGACACAAATGAACTTATTGGACGCACAAGATTGGTTAGAAACCCTAATAGGACAAGAATAAGCCTAGGGAGGACCAAATTCACCTAAATGATCATCCTATGACACAAATGAACTTATGGAAGCACAAGATTGGATAAGAACCCTTATTGGACAAGAATAAGCCTAGGAAGGACGAAAAAGGCTTAAATGTTCATCCAATGACACAAAGACACCTATTTAATGCATAAGAATGCTTAAAACCCCTAACTGGACAGGAATAAACCTAGGGAGGACGAAAATGACCTAAATGTACATCCAATGACACAAATGAACTTATTGGATGCACAAGATTGATTAAAAACACTAATTTGACAAGAATAAGACTAAAGAGGAAGAAAGAGACGTTAATGTTCATCAAATGACACAAACACACCAATTGGATGCACAAGATGGGTTAAAAACCCTAATTGGACAAGAACAAGCCTAGGGAGGACGAAAATGATCTAAATGTTCATCCAATGACACAAACACACCTGTTGGATGCACAAGATTGGTTAAAAACCGTAATTGGACAAGAATAAGCCTAGGGAAGACGAAAATGACCTAAATGTACATGCAACGACACAAATGAACTTATTGGATGCACAAGATTGGTTAAAAACCCTAATTGGACATGAATAAGCGTAGGGTGGACGAAAATGACCTAAATGTACATGCAACGACACAAGTGAACTTATTGGATGCACAAGATTGGTTAAAAACCCTAATTGGGCAAGAATAAGCCTAAGGAGGACGAAAATGACCTAAATGTTCATCCAATGACACGAACACACCTGTTGGATGCTCAAGATGTGATCAAAACCATAATTGGACAAGAATAAGCCTAGGGACGACGAAAATGACCTAATTGTTCATCCAATGACACAAATGAACTTATTGGATGCACAAGATTGGTTAAAAACCCAAGTTGGAGAAGAATAAGCCTAAGGAGGACGAAAATGACCTAATTGTTCATCCGATGACACTAATAAACTTATTGGACGTAGAAGGATGGGTAAAAACCCAAATTGGACAAGAATAAGACTACGGAGGGCGAAAATGATCTAACTGTACATCCAATGACACAAATGAACTTATTGGATGCACAAGAAAGGTTAAAAACCCAAATTGGACAAGAATAAGACTAGGAAGGACGAAAAAGACTTAAATGTTCATCCAATGACTCAAACACACTTATTGGATGCACAAGATTGGTTAAAAACCCTAATTGGACAAGAATAAGCCTAGGGAGGACGAAAATGACCTAATAGTTCATCCAAGGACACAAATGAACTTGTTGGACGAACAAGATTGGTTAAAAACCCTAATTGGACATGAATAAGCCTAGGGAGGACGAAAATGACCTAAATGTACATCCAATGACACAAATGAACTTATTGGATGCACAAGATTTGTTAAAAACCCTAATAGGACAAGAATAAGCCTAGGGAGGACCAAATTGACCTAAATGATCATCCTATGACACAATTGAACTTATTGGAAGCACAAGATTGCATAAAAACCCTAATTGGACAAGAATAAGCCGAGGGAGGAACAAAATGACCTAAATGTTCATCCAATGACACAAACACACCTATTGGATGCACAAGATTGCTTTAAAACCCTAATTGGACTAGAATAAACCTAGGGAGGACGAAAATGACCTAAATGAACATCCAATGACACAAATGAACTTATTGGATGCACAAACACACCTATTGGATGCACAAGATCAATTAAAAACCATAATTGGACAAGAATAAGCCTAGGGAGGACTAAAATGACGTAAATGTTCGTCCCATGACACAAACACACCTATGGGATGCACAAGATTTGTTAAAAACCATAATTGGACAAGAATAATCCTAGGGTGGACGAAAATAACCTAATAGTTTTTCCAATGACACAAATGAACTTATTGGATGCACAAGATTGGTTAAAAACCTTAATTGGACAAGAATAAGCCTAGGGAAGATGAAAATGACCTAAATGTACATCCAATGACACAAATGAACTTATTGGACGCACAAGATCGGTTAAAAACCCTAATAGGACAAGCATAAGCCTTTGGAGGACAAAAATGACCTAAATGATCATCCAATGACAAAAATGAACTTATTGGATGAACAAGATTGGTTAAAAACCCAAATTGGACAAGAATAAGCGTAGGGAGGAACAAAATGACATAAATGTTCATCAAATCACACAAAACACACCTATTGGATGCCCAAGATTACTTAAAAACCCTAATTGGACAAGAATAAACCTAGGGTGGAGGAAAATGACCTAAATGTACATGCAACGACCCAAGTGAACTTATTGGATGCACAAGATTGGTTAAAAACCGTAATTGGACAAGAATAAGCCTAAGGAGGACGAAAATGACCTAAATGTTCATCCAATGACACAAACACACCTGTTGGATGCACAAGATTGGTTAAAAACCCTAATTGGACAAGAATAAGCCTAGGGACGACGAAAATGACCTAATTGTTCATCCAATGACACAAATGAACTTATTGGATGCACAGGATTGGTTAAAAACCCAAATTGGACAAGAATAAGCCTAAGGAGGACGAAAACGACCTAATTGTTCATCCGATGAGACAAATAAACTTATTGGACGTACATGATTGGGTAAAACCCAAATTGGACAAGAATAAGACTACGAAGGACGAAAACGACCTAACTGTACATCCAATAATACAAATGAACTTATTGGATGCACAAGATTGGTTAAAAACCCAAATTGGACAAGAATACGACTAAGAAGGACGAAAAGGACTTAAATGTTCATCCAATGACACAAAGACACCTATTTAATGAATAAGAATGCTTAAAACCGCTAATTGGACAAGAATAAACCTAGGGAGGACGAAAATGACTTAAATGTACAAACAATGACACAAATGAACTTATTCGATGCACAAGATTGATTAAAAACCCTAATTGGACTAGAATAAGACTAGAGAGGAAAAAAAAGACCTTAATGTTCATCAAATGACACAAGCACACCTATTGGATGCACAAGATGTGTTAAAAACCCTAATTGGACAAGAATAAGCCTATGGAGGACGAAAATGACCTAAATGTTCATCCAATGACACAAACACACTTGTTGGATGCACAAGATTGGTTAAAAACCCTAATTGGACAAGAATAAGCCTAGGGAGGAACAAAATAACATAAATGTTCATCAAATGACAAAAACACACCTATTGGATGCACAAGATTGCTTAAAAACCCTAATTGGACAAGAATAAACCTAGGGTGGATGAATATGACCTAAATGAACATGCAACGACACAAGTGAACTTATTGGATCCACAAGATTGGTTAAAAACCATAATTGGGCAAGTATAAGCCTAAGGAGGACGAAAATGACCTAAATGTTCATCCAATGACACAAACACACCTGTTGGATGCACAAGATTGTTTCAAAACCCTAATTGGACAAGAATAAGCCTAGGGACGACGAAAATGACCTAATTGTTTATCCAATGACACAAATGAACTTATTGGATCCACAAGATTGGTTAAAAACCCAAATTGGACAAGAAAATTCCTAAGGAGGACGAAAATGACCTAATTGTTCATCCGATGACACAAATAAACTTATTGGACGTAGAAGATAGGATAAAAACCCTAATTGGACAAGAATAAGACTACGGAGGACGAAAATGACCTAACTGTACATCCAATGACACAAATGAACTTATTGGATGCACAAGATTGATTAAAAACCCTAATTGGACTACAATAAGACTAGAGAGGAAGAAAAAGACCTTGATGTTCATCAAATGACACAAACACACCTATTGGATACACAAGATTGGTTCAAAACCCTAATTGGACAAGAATAAGCCTCGGGAGGACGAAAATGACCTAAATGTTCATCCAATGACACAAACACACTTGTTGGATGCACAAGATTGGTTAAAAACCCTAATTGGACAAGAATAAGCCTAAGGAGGACGAAAATGACCTAACAGTTCATCCAAGGACACAAATGAACTTGTTGGACGAATAAGATTGGTTAAAATCCCTAATTGGACAAGAATAAGCCCAGGGAGGACGAAAATGACCTAAATGTACATCCAATGACACAAATGAACTTATTGGACGCACAAGATTGGTTAAAAACCCCAATAAGACAAGAATAAGCCTAGGGAGGACCAAATTGACCTAAATGATCGTCCTATGACACAAATGAACTTATTGGAAGCACAAGATTGGATAAAAACCCTAATTGGACAAGAATAAGCCTAGGGAGGAACAAAATGACCTAAATGTTCTTCAATTGACACAAACACACCTATTGGACGCACAAGATTGCTTTAAAACCTTAATTGGACAAGAATAAACCTAGGGAGGACGAAAATGACTTAAATGTACATCAAATGACACAGATGAACTTATTGGATGCACAAGATTGATAAAAAACCCTAATTGGACTAGAATAAGACTAGAGAGGAAGAAAGAGACGTTAATGTTCATCAAATGACACAAACACACGAATTGGATGCACAAGATGGGTTAAAAACCCTAATTGGACAAGAATAAGCCTAGGGAGGACGAAAATGATCTAAATGTTTATCCAATGACACAAACACACCTGTTGGATGCACAAGATTGGTTAAAAACCCTAATTGGACAAGAATAAGCCTAGGGAGGACGAAAATGACCTAACAGTTCATCCAAGGACACAAATGAACTTGTTGGACGAACAAGATTGGTTAAAAACCCTAATCGGACAAGAATAAGCCTAGGGAGAACGAAAACGACCTAAATGTACATCCAATGACACAGATGAACTTATTGGACGCACAAGATTGGTTAAAAACCCTAATAGGACAAGAATAAGCCTAGGGAGGACCAAATTCACCTAAATGATCATCCTATGACACAAATGAACTTATTGGAAGCACAAGATTGGATAAAAACCCTAATTGGACAAGAATAAGCCTAGGGAGGCAAAAAATGACATAAATGTTCATCAAATGTCACAAAACACACCTATTGGATGCACAAGATTGCTTAAAAACCCTGATTGGACAAGAATAAACCTAGGGTGGACGAAAATGACCTAAATGTACATGCAACGACACAAGTGAACTTATTGGATGCACAAGATTGGTTAAACACCCTAATTGGGCAAGAATAAGCCTAAGGAGGACGAAAATGACCTAAATGTTCATCCAATGACACAAATGAACTTATTGGATGCACAAGATTGGTTAAAAACCCAAGTTGGACAAGAATAAGCCTAAGGAGGACGAAAATGACCTAATTGTTCATCCGATGACACTAATAAACTTATTGGACGTACAAGATTGGGTAAAAACCCAAATTGGACAAGAATAAGACTACGAACGACGAAAATGATCTAACTGTACATCCAATGACACAAATGAACTTATTGGATGCACAAGATTGGTTAAAAACCCAAATTGGACAAGAATAAGAATAGGAAGGACGAAAAAGACTTAAATGTTGATCCAATGACACAAAGACACCTATTAAATGCATAAGAATGCTTAAAACCCCTAATTGGACAGGAATAAACCTAGGGAGGACGAAAATGACCCAAATGTACATCCAATGACACAAATGAACTTATTGGATGCACAAGATTGATTAAAAACCGTAATTGGACTAGAATAAGACTAGAGAGGAAGAAAGAGACGTTAATGTTCATCAAATGACACAAACACACCTATTGGATGCACAAGATTGGTTAAAAACCCTAATTGGACAAGAATAAGCCTAGGGAGGACGAAAATGACCTAAATGTTCATCCAATGACACAAACTCACCTATTGGATGCACAAGATTGGCTAAAAACCCTAATTGGACAAGAATAAGCCTAGGGAGGACGAAAATGACCTAATAGTTCATCCAAGGACACAAATGAACTTGTTGGACGAACAAGATTGGTTAAAAACCCTAATTGGACAAGAATAAGCCTAGGGAGGACAAAAATGACCTAAATGTACATCCAATGACACAAATGAACTTATTGGACGCACAAGATTGGTTAAAAACCCTAATAGGACAAGAATAAGCCTAGGGAGGACCAAATTGACCTAAATGATCATCCTATGTCACAAATGAACTTATTGGAAGCACAAGATTGCCTAAAAACCTTAATTGGACAAGAATAAGCCGTGGGAGGAACAAAATGACCTAAATGTTCATCCAATGACACAAACACACCTATTGGATGCACAAGATTGCTTTAAAACCCTAATTGGACTAGAATAAACCTAGGGAGGACGAAAACGACCTAAATGAACATCCAATGACACAAATGAACTTATTGGATGCACAAGATTGGTTTAAAACCCTAATTGGACAAGAATAAGACTAGGGAGGACGAAAAAGAACTAAATGTTCAACAAATGACACAAACACACCTATTGGATGCACAAGATTAATTAAAAACCATAATTGGACAAGAATAAACCTAGGGAGGACGAAAATGACGTAAATGTTCGTCCCATGACACAAACACACCTATGGGATGCACAAGATTTGTTAAAAACCATAATTGGACAAGAATAATCCTAGGGAGGACGAAAATAACCTAATAGTTTTTCCAATGACACAAATGAACTTATTGGCTGCACAAGATTGGTTAAAAACCCAAATTGGACAAGAATACGACTAAGAAGGACGAAAAGGACTTAAATGTTCATCCAATGACACAAAGTCACCTATTTAATGCATAAGAATGCTTAAAACCCCTAATTGGACAAGAATACACATAGGGAGGACGAAAATGACTTAAATGTACAAACAATGACACAAATGAACTTATTGGATGCATAAGATTGATTAAAAACCCTAATTGGACTAGAATAAGACTAGAGAGGTTGAAAAAGACCTTAATGTTCATCAAATGACACAAGCACACCTATTGGATGCACAAGATGTGTTAAAAACCCTAATTGGACAAGAATAAGCCTATGGAGGACGAAAATGACCTAAATGTTCATCGAATGACACAAACACACTTGTTGGATGCACAAGATTGGTTAAAAACCCTAATTGGACAAGAATAAGCCTAGGGAGGAACAAAATGACATAAATGTTCATCAAATGGCACAAAGACACCTATTGGATGCACAAGATTGCTTAAAAACCCTAATTGGACAAGAATAAACCCAGGGTGGACGAATATGACCTAAATGAACATGCAACGACACAAGTGAACTTATTGGATGCACAAGATTGGTTAAAAACCGTAATTGGACAAGAATAAGCCTAGGGAGGACGAAAATGACCTAACAGTTCATCCAAGGACACAAATGAACTTGTTGGACGAACAAGATTGGTTAAAAACCCTAATCGGACAAGAATAAGCCTAGGGAGAACGAAAACAACCTAAATTTACATCCAACGACACAGATGAACTTATTGGACGCAAAAGATTGGTTAAAAACCTTAATAGGACAAGAATAAGCCTAAGGAGGACCAAATTCACCTAAATGATCATCCTATGACACAAATGAACTTATTGGAAGCACAAGATTGGATAAAAACCCTAATTGGACAAGAATAAGCCTAGGGAGGAAAAAAATGACATAAATGTTCATCAAATGACACAAAACACACCTATTGGATGCACAAGATTGCTTAAAAACCCTAATTGGACAAGAATAAACCTAGGGTGGACGAAAATGACCTAAATGTACATGCAACGACACAAGTGAACTTATTGGATGCACAAGATTGGTTAAAAACCCTAATTGGGCAAGAATAAGCCTAAGGAGGACGAAAATGACCTAAATGTTCATCCAATGACACAAACACACCTATTGGATGCTCAAGATTTGATCAAAACACTAATTGGACAAGAATAAGCCTAGGGACGACGGAAATGACCTAATTGTTCATCCAATGACACAAATGAACTTATTGGATGCACAAGATTGGTTAAAAACCCAAGTTGGACAAGAATAAGCCTAAGGAGGACGAAAATGACCTAATTGTTCATCCGATGACACTATTAAACTTATTGGACGTACAAGATTGGGTAAAAACCCAAATTGGACAAGAATAAGACTACGGACGACGAAAATGATCTAACTGTACATCCAATGACACAAATGAACTTATTGGATGCACAAAATTGGTTAAAAACCCAAATTGGACAAGAATAAGACTAGGAAGGACGAATAAGACTTAAATGTTCATCCAATGACACAAAGACACCTATTAAATGCATAAGAATGCTTAAAACCCCTAATTGGACAGGAATAAACCTAGGGAGGACGAAAATGACCCAATAATACATCCAATGACACAAATGAACTTATTGGATGCACAAGATTGATTAAAAACCCTAATTGGACTAGAATAAGACTAGAGAGGAAGAAAGAGACGTTAATGTTCATCAAATGACACAAACACACCTATTGGATGCACAAGATTGGTTAAAAACCCTAATTGGACAAGAATAAGCCTAGGGAGGACGAAAATGACCTAAATGTTCATCCAATGACACAAACACACCTATTGGATGCACAAGATTGGCTAAAAACCCTAATTGGACAAGAATAAGCCTAGGGAGGACGAAAATGACCTAATAGTTCATCCAAGGACACAAATGAACTTGTTGGACGAACAAGATTGGTTAAAAACCCTAATTGGAAAAGAATAAGCCTAGGGAGGACAAAAATGACCTAAATGTACATCCAATGACACAAATGAACTTATTGGACGCACAAGATTGGTTAAAAACCCTAATAGGACAAGAATAAGCCTAGGGAGGACCAAATTGACCTAAATGATCATCCTATGTCACAAATGAACTTATTGGAAGCACAAGATTGCCTAAAAACCCTAATTGGACAAGAATAAGCCGTGGGAGGAACAAAATGACCTAAATGTTCATCCAATGACACAAACACACCTATTGGATGCACAAGATTGCTTTAAAACCCTAATTGGACTAGAATAAACCTAGGGAGGACGAAAACGACCTAAATGAACATCCAATGACACAAATGAACTTATTGGATGCACAAGATTGGTTTAAAACCCTAATTGGACAAGAATAAGACTAGGGAGGACGAAAAAGAACTAAATTTTCAACAAATGACACAAACACACCTATTGGATGCACAAGATTAATTAAAAACCATAATTGGACAAGAATAAACCTAGGGAGGACGAAAATGACTTAAATGTTCGTCCCATGACACAAACACACCTATGGGATGCACAAGATTTGTTAAAAACCATAATTGGACAAGAATAATCCTAGGGAGGACGAAAATAACCTAATAGTTTTTCCAATGACACAAATGAACTTATTGGCTGCACAAGATTGGTTAAAAACCT
>JBBPBT010001348.1:1333-18942 GCA_037974875.1 Cicer bijugum | reverse complement strand
TAAATGTTCGTCCCATGACACAAACACACCTATGGGATGCACAAGATTTGTTAAAAACCATAATTGGACAAGAATAATCCTAGGGAGGACGAAAATAACCTAATAGTTTTTCCAATGACACAAATGAACTTATTGGCTGCACAAGATTGGTTAAAAACCTGAATTGGACACGAATAAGCCTAGGGAAGACGAAAATGACCTAAATGTACATCCAATGACACAAATGAACTTATTGGACGCACAAGATTGGTTAAAAACCCTAATAGGACAAGCATAAGCCTTTGGAGGACAAAAATGACCTAAATGATCATCCAATGACAAAAATGAACTTATTGGATGAACAAGATTGGTTAAAAACCCAAATTGGACAAGAAAAAGCCTAGGGAGGAACAAAATGACATAAATGTTCATCAAAGGACACAAAACACACCTATTGGATGCACAAGATTGCTCAAAAACCCTAATTGGACAAGAATAAACCAAGGGTGGAGGAAAATGACCTAAATGTACATGCAACGACACAAGTGAACTTATTGGATGCTCAAGATTGGTTAAAAACCCTAATTGGACAAGAATAAGCCTAAGGAGGACGAAAATGACCTAAATGTTCATCCAAGGACACAAACACACATGTTGGATGCACAAGATTGGTTCAAAACCCTAATTGGACAAGAATAAGCCTAGGGACGACGAATATGACCTAATTGTTCATCCAATGACACAAATGAACTTATTGGATGCACAAGATTGGCTAAAAACCCAAATTGGACAAGAATAAGCCTAAGGAGGACGAAAATGACCTAATTGTTCATCCGATGACACAAATAAACTTATTGGACGTAGATGATTGGGTAAAAACCCAAATTGGACAAGAATAAGACTACGGAGGACGAAAACGACCTAACTGTACATCCAATAATACAAATGAACTTATTGGATGCACAAGATTGGTTAAAAACCCAAATTGGACAAGAATACGACTAAGAAGGACGAAAAGGACTTAAATGTTCATCCAATGACACAAAGTCACCTATTTAATGCATAAGAATGCTTAAAACCCCTAATTGGACAAGAATACACCTAGGGAGGACGAAAATGACTTAAATGTACAAACCATGACACAAATGAACTTATTGGATGCATAAGATTGATTAAAAACCCTAATTGGACTAGAATAAGACTAGAGAGGAAGAAAAAGACCTTAATGTTCATCAAATGACACAAGCACACCTATTGGATGCACAAGATGTGTTAAAAACCCTAATTGGACAAGAATAAGCCTATGGAGGACGAAAATGACCTAAATGTTCATCGAATGACACAAACACACTTGTTGGATGCACAAGATTGGTTAAAAACCCTAATTGGACAAGAATAAGCCTAGGGAGGCACAAAATGACATAAATGTTCATCAAATGGCACAAACACACCTATTGGATGCACAAGATTGCTTAAAAACCCTAATTGGACAAGAATAAACCTAGGGTGGACGAATATGACCTAAATGAACATGCAACGACACAAGTGAACTTATTGGATGCACAAGATTGGTTAAAAACCCTAATTGGACAAGAATAAGCCTAGGGAGGACGAAAATGACCTAACAGTTCATCCAAGGACACAAATGAACTTGCTGGACGAACAAGATTGGTTAAAAACCCTAATCGGACAAGAATAAGCCTAGGGAGAACAAAAACAACCTAAATTTACATCCAACGACACAGATGAACTTATTGGACGCACAAGATTGGTTAAAAACCCTAATAGGACAAGAATAAGCCTAGGGAGGACCAAATTCACCTAAATGATCATCCTATGACACAAATGAACTTATTGGAAGCACAAGATTGGCTAAAAACCCTAATTGGACAAGAATAAGCCTAGGGAGGAAAAAAATGACATAAATGTTCATCAAATGACACAAAACACACCTATTGGATGCACAAGATTGCTTAAAAACCCTAATTGGACAAGAATAAACCTAGGGTGGACGAAAATGACCTAAATGTACATGCAACGACACAAGTGAACTTATTGGATGCACAAGATTGGTTAAAAACCCTAATTGGGCAAGAATAAGCCTAAGGAGGACGAAAATGACCTAAATGTTCATCCAATGACACAAACACACCTATTGGATGCTCAAGATTTGATCAAAACACTAATTGGACAAGAATAAGCCTAGGGACGACGGAAATGACCTAATTGTTCATCCAATGACACAAATGAACTTATTGGATGCACAAGATTGGTTAAAAACCCAAGTTGGACAAGAATAAGCCTAAGGAGGACGAAAATGACCTAATTGTTCATCCGATGACACTATTAAACTTATTGGACGTACAAGATTGGGTAAAAACCCAAATTGGACAAGAATAAGACTACGGACGACGAAAATGATCTAACTGTACATCCAATGACACAAATGAACTTATTGGATGCACAAAATTGGTTAAAAACCCAAATTGGACAAGAATAAGACTAGGAAGGACGAATAAGACTTAAATGTTCATCCAATGACACAAAGACACCTATTAAATGCATAAGAATGCTTAAAACCCCTAATTGGACAGGAATAAACCTAGGGAGGACGAAAATGACCCAATAATACATCCAATGACACAAATGAACTTATTGGATGCACAAGATTGATTAAAAACCCTAATTGGACTAGAATAAGACTAGAGAGGAAGAAAGAGACGTTAATGTTCATCAAATGACACAAACACACCTATTGGATGCACAAGATTGGTTAAAAACCCTAATTGGACAAGAATAAGCCTAGGGAGGACGAAAATGACCTAAATGTTCATCCAATGACACAAACACACCTATTGGATGCACAAGATTGGCTAAAAACCCTAATTGGACAAGAATAAGCCTAGGGAGGACGAAAATGACCTAATAGTTCATCCAAGGACACAAATGAACTTGTTGGACGAACAAGATTGGTTAAAAACCCTAATTGGACAAGAATAAGCCTAGGGAGGACAAAAATGACCTAAATGTACATCCAATGACACAAATGAACTTATTGGACGCACAAGATTGGTTAAAAACCCTAATAGGACAAGAATAAGCCTAGGGAGGACCAAATTGACCTAAATGATCATCCTATGTCACAAATGAACTTATTGGAAGCACAAGATTGCCTAAAAACCCTAATTGGACAAGAATAAGCCGTGGGAGGAACAAAATGACCTAAATGTTCATCCAATGACACAAACACACCTATTGGATGCACAAGATTGCTTTAAAACCCTAATTGGACTAGAATAAACCTACGGAGGACGAAAACGACCTAAATGAACATCCAATGACACAAATGAACTTATTGGATGCACAAGATTGGTTTAAAACCCTAATTGGACAAGAATAAGACTAGGGAGGACGAAAAAGAACTAAATGTTCAACAAATGACACAAACACACCTATTGGATGCACAAGATTAATTAAAAACCATAATTGGACAAGAATAAACCTAGGGAGGACGAAAATGACGTAAATGTTCGTCCCATGACACAAACACACCTATGGGATGCACAAGATTTGTTAAAAACCATAATTGGACAAGAATAATCCTAGGGAGGACGAAAATAACCTAATAGTTTTTCCAATGACACAAATGAACTTATTGGCTGCACAAGATTGGTTAAAAACCTTAATTGGACACGAATAAGCCTAGGGAAGACGAAAATGACCTAAATGTACATCCAATGACACAAATGAACTTATTGGACGCACAAGATTGGTTAAAAACCCTAATAGGACAAGCATAAGCCTTTGGAGGACAAAAATGACCTAAATGATCATCCAATGACAAAAATGAACTTATTGGATGAACAAGATTGGTTAAAAACCCAAATTGGACAAGAAAAAGCCTAGGGAGGAACAAAATGACATAAATGTTCATCAAATGACACAAAACACACATATTGGATGCACAAGATTGCTTAAAAACCCTAATTGGACAAGAATAAGCCTAAGGAGGACGAAAATGACCTAAATGTTCATCCAAGGACACAAACACACATGTTGGATGCACAAGATTGGTTCAAAACCCTAATTGGACAAGAATAAGCCTAGGGACGACGAATATGACCTAATTGTTCATCCAATGACACAAATGAACTTATTGGATGCACAAGATTGGCTAAAAACCCAAATTGGACAAGAATAAGCCTAAGGAGGACGAAAATGACCTAATTGTTCATCCGATGACACAAATAAACTTATTGGACGTAGATGATTGGGTAAAAACCCAAATTGGACAAGAATAAGACTACGGAGGACGAAAACGACCTAACTGTACATCCAATAATACAAATGAACTTATTGGATGCACAAGATTGGTTAAAAACCCAAATTGGACAAGAATACGACTAAGAAGGACGAAAAGGACTTAAATGTTCATCCAATGACACAAAGTCACCTATTTAATGCATAAGAATGCTTAAAACCCCTAATTGGACAAGAATACACCTAGGGAGGACGAAAATGACTTAAATGTACAAACAATGACACAAATGAACTTATTGGATGCATAAGATTGATTAAAAACCCTAATTGGACTAGAATAAGACTAGAGAGGAAGAAAAAGACCTTAATGTTCATCAAATGACACAAGCACACCTATTGGATGCACAAGATGTGTTAAAAACCCTAATTGGACAAGAATAAGCCTATGGAGGACGAAAATGACCTAAATGTTCATCGAATGACACAAACACACTTGTTGGATGCACAAGATTGGTTAAAAACCCTAATTGGACAAGAATAAGCCTAGGGAGGAACAAAATGACATAAATGTTCATCAAATGGCACAAACACACCTATTGGATGCACAAGATTGCTTAAAAACCCTAATTGGACAAGAATAAACCTAGGGTGGACGAATATGACCTAAATGAACATGCAACGACACAAGTGAACTTATTGGATGCACAAGATTGGTTAAAAACCCTAATTGGACAAGAATAAGCCTAGGGAGGACGAAAATGACCTAACAGTTCATCCAAGGACACAAACGAACTTGTTGGACGAACAAGATTGGTTAAAAACCCTAATCGGACAAGAATAAGCCTAGGGAGAACGAAAACAACCTAAATTTACATCCAACGACACAGATGAACTTATTGGACGCACAAGATTGGTTAAAAACCCTAATAGGACAAGAATAAGCCTAGGGAGGACCAAATTCACCTAAATGATCATCCTATGACACAAATGAACTAATTGGAAGCACAAGATTGGATAAAAACCCAAATTGGACAAGAATAAGCCAAGGGAGGAAAAAAATGACATAAATGTTCATCAAATGACACAAAACACACCTGTTGGATGCACAAGATTGCTTAAAAACCCTAATTGGACAAGAATAAACCTAGGGTGGACGAAAATGACCTAAATGTACATGCAACGACACAAGTGAACTTATTGGATGCACAAGATTGGTTAAAAACCCTAATTGGGCAAGAATAAGCCTAAGGAGGACGAAAATGACCTAAATGTTCATCCAATGACACAAACACACCTATTGGATGCTCAAGATTTGATCAAAACACTAATTGGACAAGAATAAGCCTAGGGACGACGGAAATGACCTAATTGTTCATCCAATGACACAAATGAACTTATTGGATGCACAAGATTGGTTAAAAACCCAAGTTGGACAAGAATAAGCCTAAGGAGGACGAAAATGACCTAATTGTTCATCCGATGACACTAATAAACTTATTGGACGTACAAGATTGGGTAAAAACCCAAATTGGACAAGAATAAGACTACGGACGACGAAAATGATCTAACTGTACATCCAATGACACAAATGAACTTATTGGATGCACAAAATTGGTTAAAAACCCAAATTGGACAAGAATAAGACTAGGAAGGACGAATAAGACTTAAATGTTCATCCAATGACACAAAGACACCTATTAAATGCATAAGAATGCATAAAACCCCTAATTGGACAGGCATAAACCTAGGGAGGACGAAAATGACCCAAATGTACATCAAATGACACAAATGAACTTATTGGATGCACAAGATTGATTAAAAACCCTAATTGGACTAGAATAAGACTAGAGAGGAAGAAAGAGACGTTAATGTTCATCAAATGACACAAACACACCTATTGGATGCACAAGATTGGTTAAAAACCCTAATTGGACAAGAATAAGCCTAGGGAGGACGAAAATGACCTAAATGTTCATCCAATGACACAAACACACCTATTGGATGCACAAGATTGGCTAAAAACCCTAATTGGACAAGAATAAGCCTAGGGAGGACGAAAATGACCTAATAGTTCATCCAAGGACACAAATGAACTTGTTGGACGAACAAGATTGGTTAAAAACCCTAATTGGACAAGAATAAGCCTAGGGAGGACAAAAATGACCTAAATGTACATCCAATGACACAAATGAACTTATTGGACGCACAAGATTGGTTAAAAACCCTAATAGGACAAGAATAAGCCTAGGGAGGACCAAATTGACCTAAATGATCATCCTATGTCACAAATGAACTTATTGGAAGCACAAGATTGCCTAAAAACCCTAATTGGACAAGAATAAGTCGTGGGAGGAACAAAATGACCTAAATGTTCATCCAATGACACAAACACACCTATTGGATGCACAAGATTGCTTTAAAACCCTAATTGGACTAGAATAAACCTACGGAGGACGAAAACGACCTAAATGAACATCCAATGACACAAATGAACTTATTGGATGCACAAGATTGGTTTAAAACCCTAATTGGACAAGAATAAGACTAGGGAGGACGAAAAAGAACTAAATGTTCAACAAATGACACAAACACACCTATTGGATGCACAAGATTAATTAAAAACCATAATTGGACAAGAATAAACCTAGGGAGGACGAAAATGACGTAAATGTTCGTCCCATGACACAAACACACCTATGGGATGCACAAGATTTGTTAAAAACCATAATTGGACAAGAATAATCCTAGGGAGGACGAAAATAACCTAATAGTTTTTCCAATGACACAAATGAACTTATTGGCTGCACAAGATTGGTTAAAAACCTTAATTGGACACGAATAAGCCTAGGGAAGACGAAAATGACCTAAATGTACATCCAATGACACAAATGAACTTATTGGACGCACAAGATTGGTTAAAAACCCTAATAGGACAAGCATAAGCCTTTGGAGGACAAAAATGACCTAAATGATCATCCAATGACAAAAATGAACTTATTGGATGAACAAGATTGGTTAAAAACCCAAATTGGACAAGAAAAAGCCTAGGGAGGAACAAAATGACATAAATGTTCATCAAAGGACACAAAACACACCTATTGGATGCACAAGATTGCTCAAAAACCCTAATTGGACAAGAATAAACCAAGGGTGGAGGAAAATGACCTAAATGTACATGCAACGACACAAGTGAACTTATTGGATGCTCAAGATTGGTTAAAAACCCTAATTGGACAAGAATAAGCCTAAGGAGGACGAAAATGACCTAAATGTTCATCCAAGGACACAAACACACATGTTGGATGCACAAGATTGGTTCAAAACCCTAATTGGACAAGAATAAGCCTAGGGACGACGAATATGACCTAATTGTTCATCCAATGACACAAATGAACTTATTGGATGCACAAGATTGGCTAAAAACCCAAATTGGACAAGAATAAGCCTAAGGAGGACGAAAATGACCTAATTGTTCATCCGATGACACAAATAAACTTATTGGACGTAGATGATTGGGTAAAAACCCAAATTGGACAAGAATAAGACTTCGGAGGACGAAAACGACCTAACTGTACATCCAATAATACAAATGAACTTATTGGATGCACAAGATTGGTTAAAAACCCAAATTGGACAAGAATACGACTAAGAAGGACGAAAAGGACTTAAATGTTCATCCAATGACACAAAGTCACCTATTTAATGCATAAGAATGCTTATAACCCCTAATTGGACAAGAATATAGCTAGGGAGGACGAAAATGACTTAAATGTACAAATAATGACACAAATGAACTTATTGGATGCACAAGATTGATTAAAAACACTAGTTGGACTAGAATAAGACTAGAGAGGAAGAAAAAGACCTTAATGTTCATCAAATGACACAAGCACACCTATTGGATGCACAAGATGTGTTAAAAACCCTAATTGGACAAGAATAAGCCTATGGAGGACGAAAATGACCTAAATGTTCATCGAATGACACAAACACACTTGCTGGATGCACAAGATTGGTTAAAAACCCTAATTGGACAAGAATAAGCCTAGGGAGGAACAAAATGACATAAATGTTCATCAAATGACACAAACACACCTATTGGCTGCATAAGATTGCTTAAAAACCCAAATTGGACAAGAATAAACCTAGGGTGGACGAATATGACCTAAATGAACATGCAACGACACAAGTGAACTTATTGGATGCACAAGATTGGTTAAAAACCATAATTGGGCAAGAATAAGCCTAAGGAGGACGAAACTGACCTAAATGTTCATCCAATGACACAAACACACCTGTTGGATGCACAAGATTGGTTAAAAACCCTAATTGGACAAGAATAAGCCTAAGGAGGACGAAAATGACCTAACAGTTCATCCAAGGACACAAATGAACTTGTTGGACGAACAAGATTGGTTAAAATCCCTAATTGGACAAGAATAAGCCCAGGGAGGACGAAAATGACCTAAATGTACATCCAATGACACAAATGAACTTATTGGACGCACAAGATTGGTTAAAAACCCCAATAAGACAAGAATAAGCCTAGGGAGGACCAAATTGACCTAAATGATCATCCTATGACACAAATGAACTTATTGGAAGCACATGATTGGTTAAAAACCCTAATAGGACAAGCATAAGCCTTTGGTGGACAAAAATGACCTAAGTGATCATCCAATGACCAAAATTAACTTATTGGATGCACAAGATTCGTTAAAAACCCTAATTGGACAAGAATAAACCTAGGGAGGAACAAAATGACATAAATGTTCATCAAATGACACAAAACACACATATTGGATGCACAAGATTGCTTAAAAACCATAATTGGACAAGAATGAACCTAGGGTGGACTAAAATGACCTAAATGTACATGCAACGACACAAGTGAACTTATTGGATGCACACGATTGGTTAAAAACCCTAGTTGGACAAGAATAAGCCTAAGGAGGACGAAAATGACCTAAATGTTCATCCAATGACACAAACACACCTGTTGGATGCACAAGATTGATTCAAAACCCTAATTGGACAAGAATAAGCCTAGGGACAACGAAAATGACCTAATTGTACATCCAATAACGCAAATGAACTTATTGGATGCACAAGATTGGTTAAAAACCCAAGTTGGACAAGAATAAGCCTAAGGAGGACGAAAATGACCTAATTGTTCATCTGTTTACACTAATAAACTTATTGGACGTACAAGATTGGGTAAAAACCAAAATTGGACAAGAATAAGACTACGGAGGACGAAAATGATCTAACTGTACATCCAATGACACAAATGAACTTATTGGATGCACAAGATTGGTTAAAAACCCAAATTGGACAAGAATAAGCCTAGGGAGGACGAAAAAGACTTAAATGTTCATCCAATGACACAAAGACACCTATTTAATGCATAAGAATGCTTAAAACCCCTAATTAGACAGAAATAAACCTAGGGAGGACGAAAATGACCAAAATGTACATCCAATGACACAAATAAACTTATTGGATGCACAAGATTGATTAAAAACCTTAATTGGACTACAATAAGACTAGAGAGGAAGAAAAAGACCTTGATGTTAATCAAATGACACAAACACACCTATTGGATACACAAGATTGGTTCAAAATCCTAATTGGACAAGAATAAGCCACGGGAGGACGAAAATGACTGAAATGTTCATCCAATGACACAAACACACCTGTTGGACGCACAAGATTGGTTAAAAACCCTAATTGGACAAGAATAAGCCTAAGGAGGACGAAAATGACCTAACAGTTCATCCAAGGACACAAATGAACTTGTTGGACGAACAAGATTGGTTAAAATCCCTAATTGGACAAGAATAAGCCCCGGGAGGAAGAAAATGACCTAAATGTACATCCAATGACACAAATGAACTTATTGGACGCACAAGATTGGTTAAAAACCCCAATAAGACAAGAATAAGCCTAGGGAGGACCAAATTGACCTAAATGATCATCCTCTGACACAAATGAACTTATTGGAAGCACAAGATTGGATAAAAACCCTAATTGGACAAGAATAAGCCTAGGGAGGAACAAAATGACCTAAGTGTTCATCCAAAGACACATACACACCTATTGGACGCACAAGATTGCTTTAAAATCTTAATTGGACAAGAATAAACCTAGGGAGGACGAAAATGACCTAAATGAACATCCAATGACCCAAATGAACTTATGGGATGCACAAGATTAATTAAAAACCATAATTGGACAAGAATAAGCCTAGGGAGTACGAAAATGACGTAAATGCTCGTCCCATGACACAAACACACCTATTGGATGCACAAGATTGGTTAAAAACCCTAATTGGACAAGAATAAGCCTAGGGAGAATGAAAATAACCTAATAGTTCTTCCAATGACACAAATGAACTTATTGGATGCACAAGATTGGTTAAAAACCCTAATTGGATAAGAATAAGCCTAGGGAGGACGAAAATGACCTAAATGTACATCCAATGACACAAATGAACTTATTGGAAGCACAAGATTGGTTAAAAACCCTAATAGGACAAGCATAAGCCTTTGGTGGACAAAAATGACCTAAATGATCATCCAATGACCAAAATTAACTTATTGGATGCACAAGATTCGTTAAAAACCCTAATTGGACAAGAATAAATTTACGGAGGAACAAAATGACATAAATGTTCATCAAATGACACAAAACACACATATTGGATGCACAAGATTGCTTAAAAACCATAATTGGACAAGAATGAACCTAGGGTGGACTAAATTGACCTAATTGTACATGCAACGACACAAGTGAACTTATTGGATGCACACGATTGGTTAAAAACCCTAGTTGGACAAGAATAAGCCTAAGGAGCACGAAAATGACCTAAATGTTCATCCAATGACACAAACACACCTGTTGGATGCACAAGATTGATTCAAAACCCTAATTGGACAAGAATAAGCCTAGGGACGACGAAAATGACCTAATTGTTCATCCAATGACGCAAATGAACTTATTGGATGCACAAGATTGGTTAAAAACCCAAGTTGGACAAGAATAAGCCTAAGGAGGACGAAAATGACCTAAATGTTCATCCAATGACACAAACACACCTATTTAATGCATAAGAATGCTTAAAACCCCTAATTGGACAGGAATAAACCTAGGGAGGACGAAAATGACCAAAATGTACGTCCAATGACACAAATAAACTTATTGGATGCACAAGATTGATTAAAAACCCTAATAGGACTAGAATAAGACTAGAGAGGAAGAAAGAGACGTTAATGTTCGTCAAATGACACAAACACACCTATTGGATGCCCAAGATTGGTTATAAACCCTAAATGGACAAGAATAAGCCTAGCGAGGACGAAAATGACCTAAATGTTCCTCCAATGACACAAACACACCTGTTGGATGCACAAGATTGGTTAAAAACCATAATTGGACAAGAATAAGCCTAGGGAGGACGAAAATGTCCTAATAGTTCATCCAAGGACACAAATGAACTTGTTGGACGAACAAGATTGGTTAAAAACCCTAATTGGACAAGAATAAGCATAGGGAGGACGAAAATGACATAAATGTACATCTGATGACACAAATGAACTTATTGGACGCACAAGATTGGTTAAAAACCCTAATAGGACAAGAATAAGCCTAGGGAGGACCAAATAGACCTAAATGATCATCCTATGACACAAATGAACTTATTGGGAGCACAAGATTGGATAAAAACCCTAATTGGACCAGAATAAGCCGAGGGAGGAACAAAATGACCTAAATGTTCATCGAATGACACGAACACACCTATTGGATGCACAAGATTGCTTTAAAACCCTAATTGGACTAGAATAAACCTAGGGAGGACGAAAGTGACCTAAATGAACATCCAATGACACAAATGAACTTATTGGATGCACAAGATTGGTTTAAAACCCTAATTGGACAAGAATAAGACTAGGGAGGACGAAAAAGAACTAAATGTTCAACAAATGACACAAACACACCTATTGGATGCACAAGATTAATTAAAAACCATAATTGGACAAGAATAAGCCTAGGGAGGACGAAAATGACGTAAATGTTCGTCCCATCACACAAACACACCTATGGGATGCACAAGATTTGTTAAAAACCATAATTGGACAAGAATAATCCTAGGGAGGACGAAAATAACCTAATAGTTTTACCAATGACACAAATGAACTTATTGGATGCACAAGATTGGTTATAAACCTTAATTGGACAAGAATAAGCCTAGGGAAGACGAAAATGAGCTAAATGTACATCCAATGACACAAATGAACTTATTGGACACACAAGATTGGTTAAAAACCCTAATAGGACAAGGATAAGCCTTTGGAGGACAAAAATGACATAAATGATCATCCAATGACAAAAATGAACTTATTGGATGAACAAGATTGGTTAAAAACCCATATTGGACAAGAATAAGCCTAGGGAGGAACAAAATGACATAAGTGTTCATCAAATGACACAAAACACACCTATTGGATGCACAAGATTGTTTAAAAACCCTAATTGGACAAGAATAAACCTAGGGTGGAGGAAAATGACCTAAATGTACATGCAACGACACAAGTGAACTTATTGGATGCACAAGATTGGTTAAAAACCCTAATTGGACAAGAATAAGCCTAAGGAGGACGAAAATGACCTAAATGTTCATCCAATGACACAAACACACCTGTTGGATGCACAAGATTGGTTCAAAACCCTAATTGGACAAGAATAAGCCTAGGGACGACGAAAATGACCTAATTGTTCATCCAATGACACAAATGAACTTATTGGATGCACAAGATTGGTTAAAAACCCAAATTGGACAAGAATAAGCCTAAGGAGGACGAAAATGACCTAATTGTTCATCCGATGACACAAATAATCTTATTGGACGTACATGATTGGGTAAAAACCCAAATTGGACAAGAATAAGACTACGGAGGACGAAAACGACCTAACTGTACATCCAATAATACAAATGAACTTATTGGATGCACAAGATTGGTTAAAAACCCAAATTGGACAAGAATACGACTAAGAAGGGCAAATAGGACTTAAATGTTCATCCAATGAGACAAAGACACCTATTTAATGCATAAGAATGCTTAAAACCCCTAATTGGACAAGAATAAACCTAGGGAGGACGAAAATGACTTAAATGTACAAACAATGACACAAATGAACTTATTGGATGCACATGATTGATTAAAAACCCCAATTGGACTAGAATAAGACTAGAGAGGAAGAAAAAGACCTTAATGTTCATCAAATGACACAAGCACACCTATTGGATGCACAGGATGTGTTAAAGACCCTAATTGGACAAGAATAAGCCTATGGAGGACGAAAATGACCTAAATGTTCATCCAATGACACAAACACACTTGTTGGATGCACAAGATTGGTTAAAAACCCTAATTGGACAAGAATAAGCCTAGGGAGGACCAAATTGACCTAAATGATCATCCTATGAAACAAATGAACTTATTGGGAGCACAAGATTGGATAAAAACCCTAATTGGACAAGAATAAGCCGAGGGAGGAACAAAATGACTTAAATGTTCATCGAATGACACGAACACACCTATTGGATGCACAAGATTGCTTTAAAACCCTAATTGGACTAGAATAAACCTAGGGAGGACGAAAATGACCTAAATGAACATCCAATGACACAAATGAACTTATTGGATGCACAAGATTGGTTTAAAACCCTAATTGGACAAGAATAAGACTAGGGAGGACGAAAAAGAACTAAATGTTCAACAAATGACACAAACACACCTATTGGATGCACAAGATTAATTAAAAACCATAATTGGACAAGAATAAGCCTAGGGAGGACGAAAATGACGTAAATGTTCGTCCCATGACACAAACACACCTATGGGATGCACAAGATTTGTTAAAAACCATAATTGGACAAGAATAATCCTAGGGAGGACGAAAATAACCTAATAGTTTTTCCAATGACACAAATGAACTTATTGGATGCACAAGATTGGTTAAAAACCCTAATTGGACAAGAATAAGCCTAGGGAGGAACAAAATGACATAAATGTTCATCAAATGACACAAACACACCTATTGGATGCACAAGGTTGCTTAAAAACCCTAATTGGACAAGAATAAACCTAGGGTGGACGAATATGACCTAAATGAACATGCAACGACACAAGTGAACTTATTGGATGCCCAAGATTGGTTATAAACCCTAATTGGACAAGAATAAGCCTAGGGAGGACAAAAATGACCTAAATGTTCATCCAATGACACAAACACACCTGTTGGATACACAAGATTGGTTAAAAACCCTAATTGGACAAGAATAAGCCTAGGGAGGACGAAAATGACCTAATAGTTCATCCAAGGACACAAATGAACTTGTCGGACGAACAAGATTGGTTAAAAACCCTAATTGGACAAGAATAAGCCTAGGGAGGACGAAAATGACCTAAATGTACATCTGATGACACAAATGAACTTATTGGACGCACAAGATTGGTTAAAAACCCTAATAGGACAAGAATAAGCCTAGGGAGGACCAAATTGACCTAAATGATCATCCTATGAAACAAATGAACTTATTGGGAGCACAAGATTGGATAAAAACCCTAATTGGACAAGAATAAGCCGAGGGAGGAACAAAATGACCTAAATGTTCATCGAATGACACGAACACACCTATTGGATGCACAAGATTGCTTTAAAACCCTAATTGGACTAGAATAAACCTAGGGAGGACGAAAATGACCTAAATGAACATCCAATGACACAAATGAACTTATTGGATGCACAAGATTGGTTTAAAACCCTAATTGGACAAGAATAAGACTAGGGAGGACGAAAAAGAACTAAATGTTCAACAAATGACACAAACACACCTATTGGATGCACAAGATTAATTAAAAACCATAATTGGACAAGAATAAGCCTAGGGAGGACGAAAATGACGTAAATGTTCGTCCCATGACACAAACACACCTATGGGATGCACAAGATTTGTTAAAAACCATAATTGGACAAGAATAATCCTAGGGAGGACGAAAATAACCAAATAGTTTTTCCAATGACACAAATGAACTTATTGGATGCACAAGATTGGTTAAAAACCTTAATTGGACAAGAATAAGCCTAGGGAAGACGAAAATGACCTAAATGTACATCCAATGACACAAATGAACTTATTGGACGGACAAGATTGGTTAAAAACCCTAATAGGACAAGGATAAGCCTTTGGAGGACAAAAATGACATAAATGATCATCCAATGACAAAAATGAACTTGTTGGATGAACAAGATTGGTTAAAAACCCAAATTGGACAAGAATAAGCCTAGGGAGGAACGAAATGACATAAATGTTCATCAAATGACACAAAACACACCTATTGGATGCACAAGATTGCTTAAAAACCCTAATTGGACAAGAATAAACCTAGGGTGGAGGAAAATGACCTAAATGTACATGCAACGACACAAGTGAACTTATTGGACGCACAAGATTGGTTAAAAACCCTAATTGGACAAGAATAAGCCTAAGGAGGACGAAAATGACCTAAATGTTCATCCAATGACACAAACACACCTCTTGGATGCACAAGATTGGTTCAAAACCCTAATTGGACAAGAATAAGCCTAGGGACGACGAAAATGACCTAATTGTTCATCCAATGACACAAATGAACTTATTGGATGCACAAGATTGGTTAAAAACCCAAATTGGACAAGAATAAGCCTAAGGAGGACGAAAATGACCTAATTGTTCATCCGATGACACAAATAAACTTATTGGACGTACATCATTGGGTAAAAACCCAAATTGGACAAGAATAAGACTACGGAGGACGAAAACGACCTAACTATACATCCAATAATACAAATGAACTTATTGGATGCACAAGATTAGTTAAAAACCCAAGTTGGACAAGAATACGACTAAGAAGGACGAAAAGGACTTAAATGTTCATCCAATGACACAAAGACACCTATTTAATGCATAAGAATGCTTAAAACCCCTAATTAGACAAGAATAAACCTAGGGAGGACGAAAATGACTTAAATGTACAAACAATGACACAAATGAACTTATTGGATGCACAAGATTGATTAAAAACCCTAATTGGACTAGAATAAGACTAGAGAGGAAGAAAAAGACCTTAATGTTCATCAAATGACACAAGCACACCTATTGGATGCACAAGATGTGTTAAAAACCCTAATTGGACAAGAATAAGCCTATGGAGGACGAAAATGACCTAAATGTTCATCCAATGACACAAACACACTTGTTGGATGCACAAGATTGGTTAAAAACCCTAATTGGACAAGAATAAGCCTAGGGAGGAACAAAATGACATAAATGTTTATCAAATGACACAAACACACCTATTGGATGCACAAGATTGCTTAAAAACCCTAATTGGACAAGAATAAACCTAGGGTGGACGAATATGACCTAAATGAACATGCAACGACACAAGTGAACTTATTGGATGCCCAAGATTGGTTATAAACCCTAATTGGACAAGAATAAGCCTAGGGAGGACGAAAATGACCTAAATGTTCATCCAATGACACAAACACACCTGTTGGATGCACAAGATTGGTTAAAAACCCTAATTGGACAAGAATAAGCCTAGGGAGGACGAAAATGACCTAATAGTTCATCCAAGGACACAAATGAACTTGTTGGACGAACAAGATTGGTTAAAAACCCTAATTGGACAAGAATAAGCCTAGGGAGGACGAAAATGACCTAAATGTACATCTGATGACACAAATGAACTTATTGGACGCACAAGATTGGTTAAAAACCCTAATAGGACAAGAATAAGCCTAGGGAGGACCAAATTGACCTAAATGATCATCCTATGAAACAAATGAACTTATTGGGAGCACAAGATTGGATAAAAACCCTAATTGGACAAGAATAAGCCGAGGGAGGAACAAAATGACCTAAATCTTCATCGAATGACACGAACACACCTATTGGATGCACAAGATTGCTTTAAAACCCTAATTGGACTAGAATAAACCTAGGGAGGACGAAAATGACCTAAATGAACATCCAATGACACAAATGAACTTATTGGATGCACAAGATTGGTTTAAAACCCTAATTGGACAAGAATAAGACTAGGGAGGACGAAAAAGAACTAAATGTTCAACAAATGACACAAACACACCTATTGGATGCACAAGATTAATTAAAAACCATAATTGGACAAGAATAAGCCTAGGGAGGACGAAAATGACGTAAATGTTCGTCCCATGACACAAACACACCTATGGGATGCACAAGATTTGTTAAAAACCATAATTGGACAAGAATAATCCTAGGGAGGACGAAAATAACC
>JBBPBT010001345.1:2276686-2302764 GCA_037974875.1 Cicer bijugum | reverse complement strand
TAGGGTTTTTAAGCAATCTTGTGCATCCAATAAGTTCATTTGCGTCATTGGATGTACATTTAGGTCATTTTCGTCCTCCAAAGGTTTATTCTTGTCCAATTAGGGTTTTTAAGCAATCTTGTGCATCTAATAGGTGTGTTTGTGTCATTGGATGAACATTTAGGTCATTTTCTTCCTCCCTAGGCTTATTCTTGTCCAATTAGGAGTTTTATCCAATCTTGTGCATCAAATAAGTTCATTTGTGTCATAAGATGATCATTTAGGTCATTTTGGTCCTCCCTAAGCTTATTCTTGTCCAATTAGGGTTTTTTTACTAATCTTGTTCGTCCAATAAGTTCATTTGCGTCATTGGATGAACTGCTAGGTCATTTTCGTCCTCTCTTGGCTTATTGTTGTCATCCCTAGCCTTATTCTTGTCCAATTAGAGTTTTTAACAAATCTTGTGCGTCCAATTGGTGTGTTTGTGTCTTTTGACGAACATTTAAGTCTTTTTCGTCCTCCCTAGTCTTATTCTTGTCTAATTAGGGTTTTGCACAAATCTTGTGCATCCAATAAGTTCGTTTGTGTCATTGGATGAACATTTGGGTCATTTTCATCCTTCGTATGTTTATTCTTGTCCAATTAGGGTTTTTAAGCATTCTTGTGCATTAAATAGGTGTCTTTGTGTCATTGGATTAACATTTAGGACTTTTTCATCCTCCCTAGGCTAATTCTTGTCCAATTAGGGTATTTAAGCAATCTTGTGCATCTAGTAAGTTCATTTGTGTCATTAGATGATCATTTAGGTCATTTTGGTCCTCCCTAGGCTTATTCTTGTCCTATTAGGGTTTTTAACCAATCTTGTGCGTCCAATAAGTTCATTTGTGTCATCGGATGTACATTAAGGTCATTTTCGTCCTCCCTAAACTTATTCTTGTCAAATTTGTGTTTTTAATCAATCATGTGCATCCAATAGGTGTGTTTATGTCATTGGATATACATTTAGGTCATTTTCGTCCTCCCTAGGTTTATTCTTGTCCAATTATGGTTTTGAACCAATCTTGGCATCCAATAGGTGTGTTTGTGTCATTGGATGAATATTTAAGTCATTTTGTTCCTCCCAAGGGTTTTAACTAATCTAGTGCATCCAATAAGTTCATTTGTATCATTGAATGTATATTTAGGTCATTTTCGTCCTCCCTAGGTTTGTTCTTATCCAATTAGGGTTTTTAAGCAATCTTGTGCATCCAATAGGTGTGGTTGTGTCATTGGATGAACATTTAGGTCATTTTCGTCCTCCCTATGCTTATTCTTGTCCAATTAGGGTTTTTATCCAATCTTGTGCATCCAATAGGTGTGTCTGTGTCATTTGATGAACATTTAGGTCTTTTTCAATTAGGGTTTTTAACCAATCTTCTACATCCAATAAGTTCATTTGTGTCATTGGATGTACATTTAGGCCATTTTCGTCCTCCCTTGGTTTATTCTTGTCCAATTAGGGTTTTTAAGCATTCTTGTCCATTTAGGATTTTAAAGCATTCTTGGGGATTCAATAGGTGTCTTTGTGTCATTTGATGAACATTTAGGTCATTTTCGTCCTCCCTAGGCTTATTCTTGTCCAATTAGGGTTTTTAACCAATCTTGTGCATCCAATAGGTGTGTTTGTGTCATTGGATGAACATTTAGGTCAGTTTTCTCTTCCCTAGGCTTATTCTTATCAATTTAGGCTTTTTAAGCAATCTTGTGCATCCAATAGGTGTGTTTGTGTCATTGGATGAACATTTAGGTCATTTTCGTCCTCCCTAGGCTTATTCTTGTCCAATTAGGGTTTTTCACCTATCTTGTGCATCCAATTGGTGTGTCTGTGTCATTTGATGAACATTTAGTTCTTTTTCGTCCTCCCTAGTCTTATTCTTTTTCAACTATGGTTTTTAACCAATCTTGTGCATCCAATAATTTCATTTGTGTCATTGGATGTACATTTAGGCTATTTTCGTCCCCCCTCGGTTTATTCTTGTCCAATTAGGGTTTTTAAGTATTCTTGTGCATTCAATAGGTGTCTTTGTGTCATTGGATGAACATTTAGGTCATTTTCGTCCTCCCTAGGCTTATTCTTGGCCAATAAGGGTTTTTAACCAATCTTGTGCATCCAATAGGTGTGTTTATGTCATTCGACGAACATTTAAGTCTTTTTCGTCCTCCCTAGTCTTATTCTTGTCCAATTAGGGTTTTTAACCAATCTTGGGCATCCAATAGGTTTGTTTATGTAATTCGATGGACATTTAAGTCATTTTCGTCCAACCTAGTCTTATTCTTGTTCAATTAGGGTTTTTAACCAATCTTGGGCATCCAATAGGTGTGTTTGTGTTATTGGATGAACGTGTAGGTCATTTTCGTCCTCCCTAGGCTTATTCTTGTCCAATTAGGGTTTTTAAATAATCTTGTGCGTCCTATAAGTTCATTTGTGTCATTGGATGAACGTTTAGGTCATTTTCGTCCTCCCTAGGTTTATTCTTGTCCAGTTAGGGTTTTTAACCAATCATGTGCATCCAATAAGTTCATTTGTATCATTGGATGTACATTTAGGTCATTTTCTTCCTCCCTAGGTTTATTCTTATCCTATTAGAGATTTTAAGCAAAGTTGTGCGTTCAAAAGGTGTCTTTGTGTCATTGGATGAACATTTAGGTCATTTTCGTCCTCCCTTGGCTTATTCTTGTCCAATTAGGGTTTTTAAGCAATCTTGTGCATCCAATAAGTTCATTTGCGTCATTGGATGTACATTTAGGTCATTTTCGTCCTCCCAAGGTTTATTCTTGTCCAATTAGGGTTTTTAAGCAATCTTGTGCATCTAATAGGTGTGTTTGTGTCATTGGATGAACATTTAGGTCATTTTCTTCCTCCCTAGGCTTATTCTTGTCCAATTAGGAGTTTTATCCAATCTTGTGCATCAAATAAGTTCATTTGTGTCATAAGATGATCATTTAGGTCATTTTGGTCCTCCCTAAGCTTATTCTTGTCCAATTAGGGTTTTTTTACTAATCTTGTTCGTCCAATAAGTTCATTTGCGTCATTGGATGAACTGCTAGGTCATTTTCGTCCTCTCTTGGCTTATTGTTGTCATCCCTAGCCTTATTCTTGTCCAATTAGAGTTTTTAACAAATCTTGTGCGTCCAATTGGTGTGTTTGTGTCTTTTGACGAACATTTAAGTCTTTTTCGTCCTCCCTAGTCTTATTCTTGTCTAATTAGGGTTTTGCACAAATCTTGTGCATCCAATAAGTTCGTTTGTGTCATTGGATGAACATTTGGGTCATTTTCATCCTTCGTATGTTTATTCTTGTCCAATTAGGGTTTTTAAGCATTCTTGTGCATTAAATAGGTGTCTTTGTGTCATTGGATTAACATTTAGGACTTTTTCATCCTCCCTAGGCTAATTCTTGTCCAATTAGGGTATTTAAGCAATCTTGTGCATCTAGTAAGTTCATTTGTGTCATTAGATGATCATTTAGGTCATTTTGGTCCTCCCTAGGCTTATTCTTGTCCTATTAGGGTTTTTAACCAATCTTGTGCGTCCAATAAGTTCATTTGTGTCATCGGATGTACATTAAGGTCATTTTCGTCCTCCCTAAACTTATTCTTGTCAAATTTGTGTTTTTAATCAATCATGTGCATCCAATAGGTGTGTTTATGTCATTGGATATACATTTAGGTCATTTTCGTCCTCCCTAGGTTTATTCTTGTCCAATTATGGTTTTGAACCAATCTTGGCATCCAATAGGTGTGTTTGTGTCATTGGATGAATATTTAAGTCATTTTGTTCCTCCCAAGGGTTTTAACTAATCTAGTGCATCCAATAAGTTCATTTGTATCATTGAATGTATATTTAGGTCATTTTCGTCCTCCCTAGGTTTGTTCTTATCCAATTAGGGTTTTTAAGCAATCTTGTGCATCCAATAGGTGTGGTTGTGTCATTGGATGAACATTTAGGTCATTTTCGTCCTCCCTATGCTTATTCTTGTCCAATTAGGGTTTTTATCCAATCTTGTGCATCCAATAGGTGTGTCTGTGTCATTTGATGAACATTTAGGTCTTTTTCAATTAGGGTTTTTAACCAATCTTCTACATCCAATAAGTTCATTTGTGTCATTGGATGTACATTTAGGCCATTTTCGTCCTCCCTTGGTTTATTCTTGTCCAATTAGGGTTTTTAAGCATTCTTGTCCATTTAGGATTTTAAAGCATTCTTGGGGATTCAATAGGTGTCTTTGTGTCATTTGATGAACATTTAGGTCATTTTCGTCCTCCCTAGGCTTATTCTTGTCCAATTAGGGTTTTTAACCAATCTTGTGCATCCAATAGGTGTGTTTGTGTCATTGGATGAACATTTAGGTCAGTTTTCTCTTCCCTAGGCTTATTCTTATCAATTTAGGCTTTTTAAGCAATCTTGTGCATCCAATAGGTGTGTTTGTGTCATTGGATGAACATTTAGGTCATTTTCGTCCTCCCTAGGCTTATTCTTGTCCAATTAGGGTTTTTCACCTATCTTGTGCATCCAATTGGTGTGTCTGTGTCATTTGATGAACATTTAGTTCTTTTTCGTCCTCCCTAGTCTTATTCTTTTTCAACTATGGTTTTTAACCAATCTTGTGCATCCAATAATTTCATTTGTGTCATTGGATGTACATTTAGGCTATTTTCGTCCCCCCTCGGTTTATTCTTGTCCAATTAGGGTTTTTAAGTATTCTTGTGCATTCAATAGGTGTCTTTGTGTCATTGGATGAACATTTAGGTCATTTTCGTCCTCCCTAGGCTTATTCTTGGCCAATAAGGGTTTTTAACCAATCTTGTGCATCCAATAGGTGTGTTTATGTCATTCGACGAACATTTAAGTCTTTTTCGTCCTCCCTAGTCTTATTCTTGTCCAATTAGGGTTTTTAACCAATCTTGGGCATCCAATAGGTTTGTTTATGTAGTTCGATGGACATTTAAGTCATTTTCGTCCTCCCTAGTCTTATTCTTGTTCAATTAGGGTTTTTAACCAATCTTGGGCATCCAATAGGTGTGTTTGTGTTATTGGATGAACGTGTAGGTCATTTTCGTCCTCCCTAGGCTTATTCTTGTCCAATTAGGGTTTTTAAATAATCTTGTGCGTCCTATAAGTTCATTTGTGTCATTGGATGAACGTTTAGGTCCTTTTCGTCCTCCCTAGGTTTATTCTTGTCCAGTTAGGGTTTTTAACCAATCATGTGCATCCAATAAGTTCATTTGTATCATTGGATGTACATTTAGGTCATTTTCTTCCTCCCTAGGTTTATTCTTATCCTATTAGAGATTTTAAGCAAAGTTGTGCGTTCAAAAGGTGTCTTTGTGTCATTGGATGAACATTTAGGTCATTTTCGTCCTCCCTTGGCTTATTCTTGTCCAATTAGGGTTTTTAAGCAATCTTGTGCATCCAATAAGTTCATTTGCGTCATTGGATGTACATTTAGGTCATTTTCGTCCTCCAAAGGTTTATTCTTGTCCAATTAGGGTTTTTAAGCAATCTTGTGCATCTAATAGGTGTGTTTGTGTCATTGGATGAACATTTAGGTCATTTTCTTCCTTCCTAGGCTTATTCTTGTCCAATTAGGAGTTTTATCCAATCTTGTGCATCAAATAAGTTCATTTGTGTCATAAGATGATCATTTAGGTCATTTTGGTCCTCCCTAGGCTTATTCTTGTCCAATTAGGGTTTTTTACTAATCTTGTTCGTCCAATAAGTTCATTTGCGTCATTGGATGAACTGCTAGGTCATTTTCGTCCTCTCTTGGTTTATTGTTGTCATCCCTAGCCTTATTCTTGTCCAATTAGGGTTTTTAACAAATCTTGTGCGTCCAATTGGTGTGTTTGTGTCTTTTGACGAACATT
Organism: Cicer bijugum; assembly: GCA_037974875.1. Classification (NCBI taxonomy): domain Eukaryota; kingdom Viridiplantae; phylum Streptophyta; class Magnoliopsida; order Fabales; family Fabaceae; genus Cicer; species Cicer bijugum. The sequence continues at coordinate 2,296,879 of JBBPBT010001345.1, read as the reverse complement.
TAAGTCTTTTTCGTCCTCCCTAGTCTTATTCTTGTCTAATTAGGGTTTTGAACAAATCTTGTGCATCCAATAAGTTCGTTTGTGTCATTGGATGAACATTTAGGTCATTTTCATCCTCCGTATGTTTATTCTTGTCCAATTAGGGTTTTTAAGCATTCTTGTGCATTAAATAGGTGTCTTTGTGTCATTGGATTAACATCTAGGACTTTTTCATCCTCCCTAGGCTAATTCTTGTCCAATTAGGGTATTTAAGCAATCTTGTGCATCTAGTAAGTTCATTTGTGTCATTAGATGATCATTTAGGTCATTTTGGTCCTCCCTAGGCTTATTCTTGTCCTATTAGGGTTTTTAACCAATCTTGTGCGTCCAATAAGTTCATTTGTGTCATCGGATGTACATTAAGGTCATTTTCGTCCTCCCTAAACTTATTCTTGTCAAATTAGTGTTTTTAATCAATCATGTGCATCCAATAGGTGTGTTTATGTCATTGGATATACATTTAGGTCATTTTCGTCCTCCCTAGGTTTATTCTTGTCCAATTATGGTTTTTAACCAATCTTGGCATCCAATAGGTGTGTTTGTGTCATTGGATGAATATTTAAGTCATTTTGTTCCTCCCTAGGGTTTTAACTAATCTAGTGCATCCAATAAGTTCATTTGTATCATTGAATGTATATTTATGTCATTTTCGTCCTCCCTAGGTTTGTTCTTATCCAATTAGGGTTTTTAAGCAATCTTGTGCATCCAATAGGTGTGGTTGTGTCATTGGATGAACATTTAGGTCATTTTCGTCCTCCTTATGCTTATTCTTGTCCAATTAGGGTTTTTATCCAATCTTGTGCATCCAATAGGTGTGTCTGTGTCATTTGATGAACATTTAGGTCTTTTTCAATCAGGGTTTTTAACCAATCTTCTACATCCAATAAGTTCATTTGTGTCATTGGATGTACATTTAGGCCATTTTCGTCCTCCCTTGGTTTATTCTTGTCCAATTAGGGTTTTTAAGCATTCTTGTCCATTTAGGATTTTAAAGCATTCTTGGGGATTGAATAGGTGTCTTTGTGTCATTGGATGAACATTTAGGTCATTTTCGTCCTCCCTAGGCTTATTCTTGTCCAATTAGGGTTTTTAACCAATCTTGTGCATCCAATAGGTGTGTTTGTGTCATTGGATGAACATTTAGGTCAGTTTTCTCTTCCCTAGGCTTATTCTTATCCATTTAGGCTTTTTAAGCAATCTTGTGCATCCAATAGTTGTGTTTGTCCATTGGATGAACATTTAGGTCATTTTCGTCCTCCCTAGGCTTATTCTTGTCCAATTAGGGTTTCTCACCTATCTTGTGCATCCATTTGGTGTGTCTGTGTCATTTGATGAACATTTAGGTCTTTTTCGTCCTCCCTAGTCTTATTCTTTTTCAATTATGGTTTTTAACCAATCTTGTGCATCCAATAATTTCATTTGTGTCATTGGATGTACATTTAGGCTATTTTCGTCCCCCCTCGGTTTATTCTTGTCCAATTAGGGTTTTTAAGTATTCTTGTGCATTCAATAGGTGTCTTTGTGTCATTGGATGAACATTTAGGTCATTTTCGTCCTCCCTAGGCTTATTCTTGGCCAATAAGGGTTTTTAACCAATCTTGTGCATCCAATAGGTGTGTTTATGTCATTCGACGAACATTTAAGTCTTTTTCGTCCTCCCTAGTCTTATTCTTGTCCAATTAGGGTTTTTAACCAATCTTGGGCATCCAATAGGTTTGTTTATGTAATTCGTTGGACATTTAAGTCATTTTCGTCCTCCCTAGTCTTATTCTTGTTCAATTAGGGTTTTTAACCAATCTTGGGCATCCAATAGGTGTGTTTGTGTTATTGGATGATCGTGTAGGTCATTTTCGTCCTCCCTAGGCTTATTCTTGTCCAATTAGGGTTTTTAAATAATCTTGTGCGTCCTATAAGTTCATTTGTGTCATTGGATGAACGTTTAGGTCGTTTTCGTCCTCCCTAGGTTTATTCTTGTCCAGTTAGGGTTTTTAACCAATCATGTGCATCCAATAAGTTCATTTGTATCATTGGATGTACATTTAGGTCATTTTCTTCCTCCCTAGGTTTATTCTTATCCTATTAGAGATTTTAAGCAAAGTTGTGCGTTCAAAAGGTGTCTTTGTGTCATTGGATGAACATTTAGGTCATTTTCGTCCTCCCTAGGCTTATTCTTGTCCAATTAGGGTTTTTAAGCAATCTTGTGCATCCAATAAGTTCATTTGCGTCATTGGATGTACATTTAGGTCATTTTCGTCCTCCAAAGGTTTATTCTTGTCCAATTAGGGTTTTTAAGCAATCTTGTGCATCTAATAGGTGTGTTTGTGTCATTGGATGAACATTTAGGTCATTTTCTTCCTCCCTAGGCTTATTCTTGTCCAATTAGGAGTTTTATCCAATCTTGTGCATCAAATAAGTTCATTTGTGTCATAAGATGATCATTTAGGTCATTTTGGTCCTCCCTAGGCTTATTTTTGTCCAATTAGGGTTTTTTACTAATCTTGTTCGTCAAATAAGTTCATTTGCGTCATTGGATGAACTGCTAGGTCATTTTCGTCCTCTCTTGGCTTATTGTTGTCATCCCTAGCCTTATTCTTGTCCAAATAGGGTTTTTAACAAATCTTGTGCGTCCAATTGGTGTGTTTGTGACTTTTGACGAACATTTAAGTCTTTTTCGTCCTCCCTAGTCTTATTCTTGTCTAATTAGGGTTTTGAACAAATCTTGTGCATCCAATAAGTTCGTTTGTGTCATTGGATGAACATTTAGGTCATTTTCATCCTCCGTATGTTTATTCTTGTCCAATTAGGGTTTTTAAGCATTCTTGTGCATTAAATAGGTGTCTTTGTGTCATTGGATTAACATTTAGGACTTTTTCATCCTCCCTAGGCTAATTCTTGTCCAATTAGGGTATTTAAGCAATCTTGTGCATCTAGTAAGTTCATTTGTGTCATTAGATGATCATTTAGGTCATTTTGGTCCTCCCTAGGCTTATTCTTGTCCTATTAGGGTTTTTAACCAATCTTGTGCGTCCAATAAGTTTATTTGTGTCATTGGATGTACATTAAAGTCATTTTCGTCCTCCAAAGGTTTATTCTTGTCCAATTAGGGTTTTTAAGCAATCTTGTGCATCTAATAGGTGTGTTTGTGTCATTGGATGAACATTTAGGTCATTTTCTTCCTCCCTAGGCTTATTCTTGTCCAATTAGGAGTTTTATCCAATCTTGTGCATCAAATAAGTTCATTTGTGTCATAAGATGATCATTTAGGTCATTTTGGTCCTCCCTAGGCTTATTCTTGTCCAATTAGGGTTTTTTACTAACCTTGTTCGGCAAATAAGTTCATTTGCGTCATTGGATGAACTGCTAGGTCATTTTCGTCCTCTCTTGGCTTATTGTTGTCATCCCTAGCCTTATTCTTGTCCAATTAGGGTTTTTAACAAATCTTGTGCGTCCAATTGGTGTATTTGTGTCTTTTGACGAACATTTAAGTCTTTTTCGTCCTCCCTAGTCTTATTCTTGTCTAATTAGGGTTTTGAACAAATCTTGTGCATCCAATAAGTTCGTTTGTGTCATTGGATGAACATTTAGGTCATTTTCATCCTCCGTATGTTTATTCTTGTCCAATTAGGGTTTTTAAGCATTCTTGTGCATTAAATAGGTGTCTTTGTGTCATTGGATTAACATTTAGGACTTTTTCATCCTCCCTAGGCTAATTCTTGTCCAATTAGGGTATTTAAGCAATCTTGTGCATCTAGTAAGTTCATTTGTGTCATTAGATGATCATTTAGGTCATTTTGGTCCTCCCTAGGCTTATTCTTGTCCTATTAGGGTTTTTAACCAATCTTGTGCGTCCAATAAGTTTATTTGTGTCATCGGATGTACATTAAGGTCATTTTCGTCTTCCCTAAACTTATTCTTGTCAAATTAGTGTTTTTAATCAATCATGTGCATCCAATAGGTGTGTTTATGTCATTGGATATACATTTAGGTCATTTTCGTCCTCCCTAGGTTTATTCTTGTCCAATTATGGTTTTTAACCAATCTTGGCATCCAATAGGTGTGTTTGTGTCATTGGATGAATATTTAAGTCATTTTGTTCCTCCCTAGGGTTTTAACTAATCTAGTGCATCCAATAAGTTCATTTGTATCATTGAATGTATATTTAGGTCATTTTCGTCCTCCCTAGGTTTGTTCTTATCCAATTAGGGTTTTTAAGCAATCTTGTGCATCCAATAGGTGTGGTTGTGTCATTTGATGAATATTTAAGTCATTTTGTTCCTCCCTAGGGTTTTAACTAATCTAGTGCATCCAATAAGTTCATTTGTATCATTGAATGTATATTTAGGTCATTTTCGTCCTCCCTATGCTTATTCTTGTCCAATTAGGGTTTTTATCCAATCTTGTGCATCCAATAGGTGTGTCTGTGTCATTTGATGAACATTTAGGTCTTTTTCAATCAGGGTTTTTAACCAATCTTCTACATCCAATAAGTTCATTTGTGTCATTGGATGTACATTTAGGCCATTTTCGTCCTCCCTTGGTTTATTCTTGTCCAATTAGGGTTTTTAAGCATTCTTGTCCATTTAGGATTTTAAAGCATTCTTGGGGATTCAATAGGTGTCTTTGTGTCATTGGATGAACATTTAGGTCATTTTCGTCCTCCCTAGGCTTATTCTTGTCCAATTAGGGTTTTTAACCAATCTTGTGCATCCAATAGGTGTGTTTGTGTCATTGGATGAACATTTAGGTCAGTTTTCTCTTCCCTATGCTTATTCTTATCCATTTAGGCTTTTTAAGCAATCTTGTGCATCCAATAGGTGTGTTTGTGTCATTGGATGAACATTTAGGTCATTTTCGTCCTCCCTAGGCTTATTCTTGTCCAATTAGGGTTTTTCACCTATATTGTGCATCCAATTGGTGTGTCTGTGTCATTTGATGAACATTTAGGTCTTTTTCGTCCTCCCTAGTCTTATTCTTTTTCAATTATGGTTTTTAACCAATCTTGTGCATCCAATAATTTCATTTGTGTCATTGGATGTACATTTAGGCTATTTTCGTCCCCCCTCGGTTTATTCTTGTCCAATTAGGGTTTTTAAGTATTCTTGTGCATTCAATAGGTGTCTTTGTGTCATTGGATGAACATTTAGGTCATTTTCGTCCTCCCTAGGCTTATTCTTGGCCAATAAGGGTTTTTAACCAATCTTGTGCATCCAATAGGTGTGTTTATGTCATTCGACGAACATTTAAGTCTTTTTCGTCCTCCCTAGTCTTATTCTTGTCCAATTAGGGTTTTTAACCAATCTTGGGCATCCAATAGGTTTGTTTATGTAATTCGATGGACATTTAAGTCATTTTCGTCCTCCCTAGTCTTATTGTTGTTCAAATTAGGGTTTTTAACCAATCTTGGGCATCCAATAGGTGTGTTTGTGTTATTGGATGATCGTGTAGGTCATTTTCGTCCTCCCTAGGCTTATTCTTGTCCAATTAGGGTTTTTAAATAATCTTGTGCGTCCTATAAGTTCATTTGTGTCATTGGATGAACGTTTAGGTCGTTTTCGTCCTCCCTAGGTTTATTCTTGTCCAGTTAGGGTTTTTAACCAATCATGTGCATCCAATAAGTTCATTTGTATCATTGGATGTACATTTAGGTCATTTTCTTCCTCCCTAGGTTTATTCTTATCCTATTAGAGATTTTAAGCAAAGTTGTGCGTTCAAAAGGTGTCTTTGTGTCATTGGATGAACATTTAGGTCATTTTCGTCCTCCCTAGGCTTATTCTTGTCCAATTAGGGTTTTTAAGCAATCTTGTGCATCCAATAAGTTCATTTGCGTCATTGGATGTACATTTAGGTCATTTTCGTCCTCCAAAGGTTTATTCTTGTCCAATTAGGGTTTTTAAGCAATCTTGTGCATCTAATAGGTGTGTTTGTGTCATTGGATGAACATTTAGGTCATTTTCTTCCTCCCTAGGCTTATTCTTGTCCAATTAGGAGTTTTATCCAATCTTGTGCATCAAATAAGTTCATTTGTGTCATAAGATGATCATTTAGGTCATTTTGGTCCTCCCTAGGCTTATTCTTGTCCAATTAGGGTTTTTTACTAATCTTGTTCGTCCAATAAGTTCATTTGCGTCATTGGATGAACTGCTAGGTCATTTTCGTCCTCTCTTGGCTTATTGTTGTCATCCCTAGCCTTATTCTTGTCCAATTAGGGTTTTTAACAAATCTTGTGCGTCCAATTGGTGTGTTTGTGTCTTTTGACGAACATTTAAGTCTTTTCCGTCCTCCCTAGTCTTATTCTTGTCTAATTAGGGTTTTGAACAAATCTTGTGCATCCAATAAGTTCGTTTGTGTCATTGGATGAACATTTAGGTCATTTTCATCCTCCGTATGTTTATTCTTGTCCAATTAGGGTTTTTAAGCATTCTTGTGCATTAAATAGGTGTCTTTGTGTCATTGGATTAACATTTAGGACTTTTTCATCCTCCCTAGGCTAATTCTTGTCCAATTAGGGTATTTAAGCAATCTTGTGCATCTAGTAAGTTCATTTGTGTCATTAGATGATCATTTAGGTCATTTTGGTCCTCCCTAGGCTTATTCTTGTCCTATTAGGGTTTTTAACCAATCTTGTGCGTCCAATAAGTTCATTTGTGTCATCGGATGTACATTAAGGTCATTTTCGTCCTCCCTAAACTTATTCTTGTCAAATTTGTGTTTTTAATCAATCATGTGCATCCAATAGGTGTGTTTATGTCATTGGATATACATTTAGGTCATTTTCGTCCTCCCTAGGTTTATTCTTGTCCAATTATGGTTTTGAACCAATCTTGGCATCCAATAGGTGTGTTTGTGTCATTGGATGAATATTTAAGTCATTTTGTTCCTCCCTAGGGTTTTAACTAATCTAGTGCATCCAATAAGTTCATTTGTATCATTGAATGTATATTTAGGTCATTTTCGTCCTCCCTAGGTTTGTTCTTATCCAATTAGGGTTTTTAAGCAATCTTGTGCATCCAATAGGTGTGGTTGTGTCATTGGATGAACATTTAGGTCATTTTCGTCCTCCCTATGCTTATTCTTGTCCAATTAGGGTTTTTATCCAATCTTGTGCATCCAATAGGTGTGTCTGTGTCATTTGATGAACATTTAGGTCTTTTTCAATCAGGGTTTTTAACCAATCTTCTACATCCAATAAGTTCATTTGTGTCATTGGATGTACATTTAGGCCATTTTCGTCCTCCCTTGGTTTATTCTTGTCCAATTAGGGTTTTTAAGCATTCTTGTCCATTTAGGATTTTAAAGCATTCTTGGGGATTCAATAGGTGTCTTTGTGTCATTGGATGAACATTTAGGTCATTTTCGTCCTCCCTAGGCTTATTCTTGTCCAATTAGGGTTTTTAACCAATCTTGTGCATCCAATAGGTGTGTTTGTGTCATTGGATGAACATTTAGGTCAGTTTTCTCTTCCCTAGGCTTATTCTTATCAATTTAGGCTTTTTAAGCAATCTTGTGCATCCAATAGGTGTGTTTGTGTCATTGGATGAACATTTAGGTCATTTTCGTCCTCCCTAGGCTTATTCTTGTCCAATTAGGGTTTTTCACCTATCTTGTGCATCCAATTGGTGTGTCTGTGTCATTTGATGAACATTTAGTTCTTTTTCGTCCTCCCTAGTCTTATTCTTTTTCAACTATGGTTTTTAACCAATCTTGTGCATCCAATAATTTCATTTGTGTCATTGGATGTACATTTAGGCTATTTTCGTCCCCCCTCGGTTTATTCTTGTCCAATTAGGGTTTTTAAGTATTCTTGTGCATTCAATAGGTGTCTTTGTGTCATTGGATGAACATTTAGGTCATTTTCGTCCTCCCTAGGCTTATTCTTGGCCAATAAGGGTTTTTAACCAATCTTGTGCATCCAATAGGTGTGTTTATGTCATTCGACGAACATTTAAGTCTTTTTCGTCCTCCCTAGTCTTATTCTTGTCCAATTAGGGTTTTTAACCAATCTTGGGCATCCAATAGGTTTGTTTATGTAGTTCGATGGACATTTAAGTCATTTTCGTCCTCCCTAGTCTTATTCTTGTTCAATTAGGGTTTTTAACCAATCTTGGGCATCCAATAGGTGTGTTTGTGTTATTGGATGAACGTGTAGGTCATTTTCGTCCTCCCTAGGCTTATTCTTGTCCAATTAGGGTTTTTAAATAATCTTGTGCGTCCTATAAGTTCATTTGTGTCATTGGATGAACGTTTAGGTCATTTTCGTCCTCCCTAGGTTTATTCTTGTCCAGTTAGGGTTTTTAACCAATCATGTGCATCCAATAAGTTCATTTGTATCATTGGATGTACATTTAGGTCATTTTCTTCCTCCCTAGGTTTATTCTTATCCTATTAGAGATTTTAAGCAAAGTTGTGCGTTCAAAAGGTGTCTTTGTGTCCTTGGATGAACATTTAGGTCATTTTCGTCCTCCCTTGGCTTATTCTTGTCCAATTAGGGTTTTTAAGCAATCTTGTGCATCCAATAAGTTCATTTGCGTCATTGGATGTACATTTAGGTCATTTTCGTCCTCCAAAGGTTTATTCTTGTCCAATTAGGGTTTTTAAGCAATCTTGTGCATCTAATAGGTGTGTTTGTGTCATTGGATGAACATTTAGGTCATTTTCTTCCTCCCTAGGCTTATTCTTGTCCAATTAGGAGTTTTATCCAATCTTGTGCATCAAATAAGTTCATTTGTGTCATAAGATGATCATTTAGGTCATTTTGGTCCTCCCTAGGCTTATTCTTGTCCAATTAGGGTTTTTTACTAATCTTGTTCGTCCAATAAGTTCATTTGCGTCATTGGATGAACTGCTAGGTCATTTTCGTCCTCTCTTGGCTTATTGTTGTCATCCCTAGCCTTATTCTTGTCCAATTAGGGTTTTTAACAAATCTTGTGCGTCCAATTGGTGTGTTTGTGTCTTTTGACGAACATTTAAGTCTTTTTCGTCCTCCCTAGTCTTATTCTTGTCTAATTAGGGTTTTGAACAAATCTTGTGCATCCAATAAGTTCGTTTGTGTCATTGGATGAACATTTAGGTCATTTTCATCCTCCGTATGTTTATTCTTGTCCAATTAGGGTTTTTAAGCATTCTTGTGCATTAAATAGGTGTCTTTGTGTCATTGGATTAACATTTAGGACTTTTTCATCCTCCCTAGGCTAATTCTTGTCCAATTAGGGTATTTAAGCAATCTTGTGCATCTAGTAAGTTCATTTGTGTCATTAGATGATCATTTAGGTCATTTTGGTCCTCCCTAGGCTTATTCTTGTCCTATTAGGGTTTTTAACCAATCTTGTGCGTCCAATAAGTTTATTTGTGTCATTGGATGTACATTAAAGTCATTTTCGTCCTCCAAAGGTTTATTCTTGTCCAATTAGGGTTTTTAAGCAATCTTGTGCATCTAATAGGTGTGTTTGTGTCATTGGATGAACATTTAGGTCATTTTCTTCCTCCCTAGGCTTATTCTTGTCCAATTAGGAGTTTTATCCAATCTTGTGCATCAAATAAGTTCATTTGTGTCATAAGATGATCATTTAGGTCATTTTGGTCCTCCCTAAGCTTATTCTTGTCCAATTAGGGTTTTTTTACTAATCTTGTTCGTCCAATAAGTTCATTTGCGTCATTGGATGAACTGCTAGGTCATTTTCGTCCTCTCTTGGCTTATTGTTGTCATCCCTAGCCTTATTCTTGTCCAATTAGGGTTTTTAACAAATCTTGTGCGTCCAATTGGTGTATTTGTGTCTTTTGACGAACATTTAAGTCTTTTTCGTCCTCCCTAGTCTTATTCTTGTCTAATTAGGGTTTTGAACAAATCTTGTGCATCCAATAAGTTCGTTTGTGTCATTGGATGAACATTTAGGTCATTTTCATCCTCCGTATGTTTATTCTTGTCCAATTAGGGTTTTTAAGCATTCTTGTGCATTAAATAGGTGTCTTTGTGTCATTGGATTAACATTTAGGACTTTTTCATCCTCCCTAGGCTAATTCTTGTCCAATTAGGGTATTTAAGCAATCTTGTGCATCTAGTAAGTTCATTTGTGTCATTAGATGATCATTTAGGTCATTTTGGTCCTCCCTAGGCTTATTCTTGTCCTATTAGGGTTTTTAACCAATCTTGTGCGTCCAATAAGTTTATTTGTGTCATCGGATGTACATTAAGGTCATTTTCGTCTTCCCTAAACTTATTCTTGTCAAATTAGTGTTTTTAATCAATCATGTGCATCCAATAGGTGTGTTTATGTCATTGGATATACATTTAGGTCATTTTCGTCCTCCCTAGGTTTATTCTTGTCCAATTATGGTTTTTAACCAATCTTGGCATCCAATAGGTGTGTTTGTGTCATTGGATGAATATTTAAGTCATTTTGTTCCTCCCTAGGGTTTTAACTAATCTAGTGCATCCAATAAGTTCATTTGTATCATTGAATGTATATTTAGGTCATTTTCGTCCTCCCTAGGTTTGTTCTTATCCAATTAGGGTTTTTAAGCAATCTTGTGCATCCAATAGGTGTGGTTGTGTCATTTGATGAATATTTAAGTCATTTTGTTCCTCCCTAGGGTTTTAACTAATCTAGTGCATCCAATAAGTTCATTTGTATCATTGAATGTATATTTAGGTCATTTTCGTCCTCCCTATGCTTATTCTTGTCCAATTAGGGTTTTTATCCAATCTTGTGCATCCAATAGGTGTGTCTGTGTCATTTGATGAACATTTAGGTCTTTTTCAATCAGGGTTTTTAACCAATCTTCTACATCCAATAAGTTCATTTGTGTCATTGGATGTACATTTAGGCCATTTTCGTCCTCCCTTGGTTTATTCTTGTCCAATTAGGGTTTTTAAGCATTCTTGTCCATTTAGGATTTTAAAGCATTCTTGGGGATTCAATAGGTGTCTTTGTGTCATTGGATGAACATTTAGGTCATTTTCGTCCTCCCTAGGCTTATTCTTGTCCAATTAGGGTTTTTAACCAATCTTGTGCATCCAATAGGTGTGTTTGTGTCATTGGATGAACATTTAGGTCAGTTTTCTCTTCCCTAGGCTTATTCTTATCAATTTAGGCTTTTTAAGCAATCTTGTGCATCCAATAGGTGTGTTTGTGTCATTGGATGAACATTTAGGTCATTTTCGTCCTCCCTAGGCTTATTCTTGTCCAATTAGGGTTTTTCACCTATCTTGTGCATCCAATTGGTGTGTCTGTGTCATTTGATGAACATTTAGTTCTTTTTCGTCCTCCCTAGTCTTATTCTTTTTCAACTATGGTTTTTAACCAATCTTGTGCATCCAATAATTTCATTTGTGTCATTGGATGTACATTTAGGCTATTTTCGTCCCCCCTCGGTTTATTCTTGTCCAATTAGGGTTTTTAAGTATTCTTGTGCATTCAATAGGTGTCTTTGTGTCATTGGATGAACATTTAGGTCATTTTCGTCCTCCCTAGGCTTATTCTTGGCCAATAAGGGTTTTTAACCAATCTTGTGCATCCAATAGGTGTGTTTATGTCATTCGACGAACATTTAAGTCTTTTTCGTCCTCCCTAGTCTTATTCTTGTCCAATTAGGGTTTTTAACCAATCTTGGGCATCCAATAGGTTTGTTTATGTAGTTCGATGGACATTTAAGTCATTTTCGTCCTCCCTAGTCTTATTCTTGTTCAATTAGGGTTTTTAACCAATCTTGGGCATCCAATAGGTGTGTTTGTGTTATTGGATGAACGTGTAGGTCATTTTCGTCCTCCCTAGGCTTATTCTTGTCCAATTAGGGTTTTTAAATAATCTTGTGCGTCCTATAAGTTCATTTGTGTCATTGGATGAACGTTTAGGTCATTTTCGTCCTCCCTAGGTTTATTCTTGTCCAGTTAGGGTTTTTAACCAATCATGTGCATCCAATAAGTTCATTTGTATCATTGGATGTACATTTAGGTCATTTTCTTCCTCCCTAGGTTTATTCTTATCCTATTAGAGATTTTAAGCAAAGTTGTGCGTTCAAAAGGTGTCTTTGTGTCATTGGATGAACATTTAGGTCATTTTCGTCCTCCCTAGGCTTATTCTTGTCCAATTAGGGTTTTTAAGCAATCTTGTGCATCCAATAAGTTCATTTGCGTCATTGGATGTACATTTAGGTCATTTTCGTCCTCCAAAGGTTTATTCTTGTCCAATTAGGGTTTTTAAGCAATCTTGTGCATCTAATATGTGTGTTTGTGTCATTGGATGACCATTTAGGTCATTTTCTTCCTCCCTAGGCTTATTCTTGTCCAATTAGGAGTTTTATCCAATCTTGTGCATCAAATAAGTTCATTTGTGTCATAAGATGATCATTTAGGTCATTTTGGTCCTCCCTAGGCTTATTCTTGTCCAATTAGGATTTTTTACTAATCTTGTTCGTCAAATAAGTTCATTTGCGTCATTGGATGAACTGCTAGGTCATTTTCGTCCTCTCTTGGCTTATTGTTGTCATCCCTAGCCTTATTCTTGTCCAATTAGGGTTTTTAACAAATCTTGTGCGTCCAATTGGTGTGTTTGTGACTTTTGACGAACATTTAAGTCTTTTTCGTCCTCCCTAGTCTTATTCTTGTCTAATTAGGGTTTTGAACATATCTTGTGCATCCAATAAGTTCGTGTGTGTCATTGGATGAACATTTAGGTCATTTTCATCCTCCGTATGTTTATTCTTGTCCAATTAGGGTTTTTAAGCATTCTTGTGCATTAAATAGGTATCTTTGTGTCATTGGATTAACATTTAGGACTTTTTCATCCTCCCTAGGCTAATTCTTGTCCAATTAGGGTATTTAAGCAATCTTGTGCATCTAGTAAGTTCATTTGTGTCATTAGATGATCATTTAGGTCATTTTGGTCCTCCCTAGGCTTATTCTTGTCCTATTAGGGTTTTTAACCAATCTTGTGCGTCCAATAAGTTTATTTGTGTCATTGGATGTACATTAAAGTCATTTTCGTCCTCCAAAGGTTTATTCTTGTCCAATTAGGGTTTTTAAGCAATCTTGTGCATCTAATAGGTGTGTTTGTGTCATTGGATGAACATTTAGGTCATTTTCTTCCTCCCTAGGCTTATTCTTGTCCAATTAGGAGTTTTATCCAATCTTGTGCATCAAATAAGTTCATTTGTGTCATAAGATGATCATTTAGGTCATTTTGGTCCTCCCTAGGCTTATTCTTGTCCAATTAGGGTTTTTTACTAACCTTGTTCGTCAAATAAGTTCATTTGCGTCATTGGATGAACTGCTAGGTCATTTTCGTCCTCTCTTGGCTTATTGTTGTCATCCCTAGCCTTATTCTTGTCCAATTAGGGTTTTTAACAAATCTTGTGCGTCCAATTGGTGTATTTGTGTCTTTTGACGAACATTTAAGTCTTTTTCGTCCTCCCTAGTCTTATTCTTGTCTAATTAGGGTTTTGAACAAATCTTGTGCATCCAATAAGTTCGTTTGTGTCATTGGATGAACATTTAGGTCATTTTCATCCTCCGTATGTTTATTCTTGTCCAATTAGGGTTTTTAAGCATTCTTGTGCATTAAATAGGTGTCTTTGTGTCATTGGATTAACATTTAGGACTTTTTCATCCTCCCTAGGCTAATTCTTGTCCAATTAGGGTATTTAAGCAATCTTGTGCATCTAGTAAGTTCATTTGTGTCATTAGATGATCATTTAGGTCATTTTGGTCCTCCCTAGGCTTATTCTTGTCCTATTAGGGTTTTTAACCAATCTTGTGCGTCCAATAAGTTTATTTGTGTCATCGGATGTACATTAAGGTCATTTTCGTCTTCCCTAAACTTATTCTTGTCAAATTAGTGTTTTTAATCAATCATGTGCATCCAATAGGTGTGTTTATGTCATTGGATATACATTTAGGTCATTTTCGTCCTCCCTAGGTTTATTCTTGTCCAATTATGGTTTTTAACCAATCTTGGCATCCAATAGGTATGTTTGTGTCATTGGATGAATATTTAAGTCATTTTGTTCCTCCCTAGGGTTTTAACTAATCTAGTGCATCCAATAAGTTCATTTGTATCATTGAATGTATATTTAGGTCATTTTCGTCCTCCCTAGGTTTGTTCTTATCCAATTAGGGTTTTTAAGCAATCTTGTGCATCCAATAGGTGTGGTTGTGTCATTTGATGAATATTTAAGTCATTTTGTTCCTCCCTAGGGTTTTAACTAATCTAGTGCATCCAATAAGTTCATTTGTATCATTGAATGTATATTTAGGTCATTTTCGTCCTCCCTATGCTTATTCTTGTCCAATTAGGGTTTTTATCCAATCTTGTGCATCCAATAGGTGTGTCTGTGTCATTTGATGAACATTTAGGTCTTTTTCAATCAGGGTTTTTAACCAATCTTCTACATCCAATAAGTTCATTTGTGTCATTGGATGTACATTTAGGCCATTTTCGTCCTCCCTTGGTTTATTCTTGTCCAATTAGGGTTTTTAAGCATTCTTGTCCATTTAGGATTTTAAAGCATTCTTGGGGATTCAATAGGTGTCTTTGTGTCATTGGATGAACATTTAGGTCATTTTCGTCCTCCCTAGGCTTATTCTTGTCCAATTAGGGTTTTTAACCAATCTTGTGCATCCAATAGGTGTGTTTGTGTCATTGGATGAACATTTAGGTCAGTTTTCTCTTCCCTATGCTTATTCTTATCCATTTAGGCTTTTTAAGCAATCTTGTGCATCCAATAGGTGTGTTTGTGTCATTGGATGAACATTTAGGTCATTTTCGTCCTCCCTAGGCTTATTCTTGTCCAATTAGGGTTTTTCACCTATATTGTGCATCCAATTGGTGTGTCTGTGTCATTTGATGAACATTTAGGTCTTTTTCGTCCTCCCTAGTCTTATTCTTTTTCAATTATGGTTTTTAACCATCTTGTGCATCCAATAATTTCATTTGTGTCATTGGATGTACATTTAGGCTATTTTCGTCCCCCCTCGGTTTATTCTTGTCCAATTAGGGTTTTTAAGTATTCTTGTGCATTCAATAGGTGTCTTTGTGTCATTGGATGAACATTTAGGTCATTTTCGTCCTCCCTAGGCTTATTCTTGGCCAATAAGGGTTTTTAACCAATCTTGTGCATCCAATAGGTGTGTTTATGTCATTCGACGAACATTTAAGTCTTTTTCGTCCTCCCTAGTCTTATTCTTGTCCAATTAGGGTTTTTAACCAATGTTGGGTATCCAATAGGTTTGTTTATGTAATTCGATGGACATTTTAGTCATTTTCATCCTCCCTAGTCTTATTCTTGTTCAATTAGGGTTTTTAACAAATCTTGGGCATCCAATAGGTGTGTTTGTGTTATTGGATGAACGTGTAGGTCATTTTCGTCCTCCCTAGGCTTATTCTTGTCCAATTAGGGTTTTTAAATAATCTTGTGCGTCCTATAAGTTCATTTGTGTCATTGGATGAACGTTTAGGTCATTTTCGTCCTCCCTAGGTTTATTCTTGTCCAGTTAGGGTTTTTAACCAATCATGTGCATCCAATAAGTTCATTTGTATCATTGGATGTACATTTAGGTCATTTTCTTCCTCCCTAGGTTTATTCTTATCCTATTAGAGATTTTAAGCAAAGTTGTGCGTTCAAAAGGTGTCTTTGTGTCATTGGATGAAGATTTAGGTCATTTTCGTCCTCCCTAGGCTTATTCTTGTCCAATTAGGGCTTTTATCCAATCTTGGGCATCCAATAGGTGTGTTTGTATTATTGGATGTACATTTAGGTCAATTTCGTCCTCCCTAGGTTTATTCTTGTCCAATTAGGGTTTTTAAGCAACATTCTATATCCAATAGGTGTGTCTGTGTCATTGGTTGAACATTTAGGTCATTTTGTTCCTCCATAGACTTATTCTTGTCCAATTAGGGTTTTTAACCAATCTTGTGCATCCAATATGTTCATTTGCGTCATTGGAAGTACATTTAGGTCATTTTCGTCCTCCATAGGTTTATTCTTGTCCAATTAGGGTTTTTAAGCAATATTCTATATCCAATAGGTGTGTTTGTGTCATTGGATAAACATTTAGGTCATTTTCTTCCTCCCTAGGCTTATTCTTGTCCAATTAGGAGTTTTATCCAATCTTGTGCATCCAATAAGTTCGTTTGTGTCATAGGATGATCATTTAGGTCATTTTGGTCCTCCCTAGGGTTATTCTTGTCCTTGTAGGGTTTATAACCAATCTTGTGCGTCCAATAAGTTCATTTGTGCCCTTGGATGTACATTTAGGTCATTTTCATCCTCCCTAGGTTTATTCTTGTCCAATTAGGGTTTTTAAGCAATATTCTATATCCAATAGGTGTGTTTGTGTCATTGGATGAACATTTAGATCATTTTGTTCCTCCCTAGGCTTATTCTTGTCCAATTAGGGTTTTTAATCAATCTTGTGCATCCAATAATTTCATTTGCGTCATTGGATGTACATTTAGGTCATTTTCGCCCTCCCTAGGCTTATTCTTGTCGAATTAGGGTTTTTAAGCAATCTTGTGCATCCAATAGGTGTGTTTGTGTCATTGGATGAACATTTAGGTCATTTTCTTCCTCCCTAGGCTTATTCTTGTCCAATTATGGTTTTTATCCAATCTTGTGCATCCAATAAGTTCATTTGGGTCATTGGATGATTATTCAGGTCATTTTGGTCCTCCCTAGGCATATTCTTGTCCTATTAGGGTTTTAAACCAATCTTATGCGACCAGTAAGTTCATTTGTGTCATTGGATGTACATTTAGGTCATTTTGTTCCTCCCTATGCTTATTCTTGTCCAATTAGGGTTTTTAACCAATCTTGTGTATCCAATAAGTTCATTTGTGTCATCGGATGAACTGTTACGTCATTTTCCTTCTCCCTAGGCTTATTCTTGTCCAATTATGGTTTTTAACCAATCTTGTGCTTCCAATAAGTTCATTTATGTCATTGGATGTACATTTTGGTCATTTTCGTCCTCCCTAGGCTTATTCTTGTCCAATTATGGTTTTTAACCAATCTTGTGCATCCAATAAGTTCATTTGTGTCATCGGATGAACTGTTAAGTCATTTTCCTCCTCCCTAGACTTATTCTTGTCTAAGTAGGGTTTCTAACCAATCTTGTGCATCCAATAAGTTCATTTGTGTCATTGGATGTACATTTAGGTTATTTTTGTCCTCCATAGGTTTATTCTTGTCCTATTAGGGTTTTTCACCAATCTTGTGCATCCAATAGGTGTGTCTGTGTCATTTGATGAACATTTAGGTCTTTTACGTCCTCCCTAGGCTTATTCTTGTCCAAATAGGGTTTTTAACCAATCTTGTGCGTCCAATAGGTTTGTTTATGTAATTCGACAAACATTTAAGATTTTTTCGTCCTCCCTAGCCTTATTCTTGTTCAATTTGGGTTTTTAAACAATCTTGGGCATCCAATAGGTGTGTTTGTGTTATTGGATGAACGTGTATGTAACGCCCCAAATTTTTTGATCCAAAAATTACTTAAAAATATTTATTTTCTTTTATAAACAACTATAATTTTTTTTTTATGAATAATTGATCACGTGAAAATTGGAAGATGCGTTAGAAAATGACTTGATGTATTTTTTTTTTTTAGAAGAATATAATGATATTTGATAAAATATTATTCATTCAATTATTTGCAAAATTAATATTCCTATTGTTAGATCAATATTTATTTATGCTCCAAAATAAAATAAATTATCTTTAAGTGAAATTCAAAAGAAACAATGTTGACTAAAATTAAGGACATTCAATTAGAAAAAAATCTCACTTCCACATTTTTACTAAAAGTTAATGATGACGAGTAAATAACTTTACAATGTACCACAAAAATTTTAGTAATATAAAGCATTATTTTTAAATAAAAGTCCCATTTTCCCACGCGCGTGCACCAATCATCAATTCATGCAACTCAACTCTTTGAGATCATTAGTACCTAAATGTTGGTGTAAGGGGTCAGTTCATCCCACAACAAAATTAAACCAAATAATAAAATAACAACCATAAAATATGAATAAAAAAATCCTTTTGTAATAAAAGATTTAAAGAAATTGATTATTTAATAGTTCTCAAAGATATATCAAAAGTCATAAAATGTATCTAAATAAGTAACAACCGTAGAGCAAATAGTTAAATCAAAATAAAAATAACAATAAAATGTATATAAGTTATGCATGCTCCTAAACATATATGATCCGGATATAACCAGCCACAGAGGCGTCCACATAGAAGTCACCCATACCAATGGGGAAAAATAAACCAGCCACACAGGCGTCCACAAAGATGCATATGATATGTTATGAAATGATAATGATGCTCAAAAGTACATGACACCACTCACTTAAACAATCACAAATCATCAGTCACTTAGGCAACCACAAAGATAACAATATTTAAAACACAAATCACCCGCCACTTAGGCATCCACAAAGATAACAATTTTTAAAACACAAATTACCAGCCACCTAGGCAACCACAAAGATAATTATATTTAAAACACAAGTCACCAGCCACTTAGGCAACCACACAGATAACAATATTTAAAACACACATCACCAGCCACTTAGGCAACCACAAAGACAAAATATTTTAGAATAAACTTTTTAATCACACACGACATCAAATTTATATTCTCATATTATGAAAATTAAAGAAATATAAAATTCTCACCAATTTCCTTCCACGTAACGCTACATATCCCGCGAAAAACTCATAAAGATGAAGGAACAAAAGCTTAGAGCTTCCACAAGAAAGAGAGAGAATATGTGGGTGGTTGTTTGAGTGACTTAGAAAATATTTCAGATAAACAAAATATAATGTTGCGAATGGAGAGTGAAGCTGATTAGAGAAAGAGAATAATTTTTTCCTTCAGATTAATTGCACACATCAATAAGATATTCAATTGGAATAATATCATTCAATGACCGACCGTTATGAATTAATTTACATATTTATTCTTGTTTGTTACAGATTTGAGTAGATGTGAAATAGAAAACACATGGTTCTATAATTAAATGCTATTAAAAATAAAATATAGTATGAATGATTAAATTTTGACCAAAATTGACTTGGTCATTGTTCACTCTAAAAATACCCCAACAACTAATTAATTAATTAATATAAATATACTTCATCAAATAATTAAAATTAAATGAACAATTACTTTATTATTGTCACACTAAATTAATTAAATAAAATATATAAATAAAATGAAGGATTTTCACTAACTCTATTATCTCCTAGGTCAAATACTTATTTGGTTTAAAATATAACTAATAAATGATATAACTTTTATAAATTATAATTTAATTAAATAATTTAAATAATATTTTCATCAACTAAAATAAATCAAGTAAGACAAAATTATCACTGCAGGTAACGTATAAAAATAAAGTCAATGTATCTAACACATCAATTTCATGATTATCGAAAATAATCAAATAAACAAAATACACAGTTGTCCACTTAGAAAATAATTATATCATAAACCGTTCTAATGTAATTGTCACACCAAAACAATTAAGTAAAAATAAAAGTTATAACTATTCAAGTAAAATAGGGAATAGTAAATTTTAATTTAATTTATTTACATGTAGAATAAATTATTAATTAAATAATAAATTACAAAAATTACTAAAAGATGCATATATAATATAAATAAAAATATTGGGGTGTTCCAATACTTACCCCCTTAAAAATAGTTTCGTCCTCGAAACTACAAGGAAAAACAAATGGTCAAGTTGCACACAAAGTATTGACATAATTCTTAATAAACTAAATAAAATTCTTTTAAATCCCCATTAGTGTGACAAAAATTTATTGATTAACAATCTTTTGACATAAATATAAAAATTGCATCGTACAAAAATTACTTGCTAAACACATGAACTAGTTAAAGCAAATCAATGAGCACATAAAGAAAAACAAAAGAGAAAAAAAATTTGAGAATGTCATTTGTTAAAATACACAAATTTAGAATTATATGTTGATAATAATATTTTAAAATTTGAAAAAAATAGAACAAGAGGGATATCATAGCTCCTTTTATAAAATCATTTCAATAAAGAAATTGATTTATTTGTGTTTATTTATTTATTATACAATAGAATTTGACAATGCAATACTAATATGCAAAGTTCATTAATAATAGTA